>JABXWE010004395.1:0-59258 GCA_014611495.1 Limonius californicus | reverse complement strand
TCAGAAACAGCGTCAAATCGATGCGCACACGAGCACTTTTTAGTGTTCATCAATGATCACAGAGGCCAATGACGTAAATATTTTACCCCGTGTACCACCTAAAATCTCTCAACGCTAGCCAGTTTACACAAACTTAATATAATTTATAATTAAAAAAAAACTTTTCGAAAACGCCAAAATAATACAAGCCACGAAAAAATAAACATTTGAGGTTATGTAAACAAAAGTAAACAATTATTATTAAACTTTGATAGATTTCTACCTTATTTATATTAAAATGATTATTTTCACAGTTTTCTCACACATGTCAACGTAATTTGCACCTATCTGCGCATGCTCACAAACAGAATAATATTCAGAAACAGCGTCAAATCGATGCGCACACGAGCACTTTTTAGTGTTCATCAATGATCACAGAGGGCAATGACGTAAATATTTTACCCCGTGTACCACCTAAAATCTCTCAACGCTAGCCAGTCTACACGAACTTAATATAATTTATAATAAAAAAAAACCTTTTCGAAAACGCCAAAATAATACAAGCCACGAAAAAATAAACAAAATTTGAGGTTATGTAAACAAAAGTAAACAATTATTATTAAACTTTGATAGATTTCTACCTTATCTATATTAAAATGATTATTTTAACAGTTTTCTCACACATGTCAACGTAATTTGCTCCTATCTGCGTAGGCTCGCAAACAGAATTTTGTATAAAATTCTGTTCTGTGTAATACGTGTTTTACAGAATTTTATACAAAATTATGTTCAAAATTTTGAACACAACTTTGAACAAAATTTTGAACAAAACTTTAAACAAAATTTTGTACAAAATTCTGTGCCGTTTCATACAGCAAAATGTTCAAAATTTTGTACAAAATTCTGTGCCGTGTCATACAGGCCTAACAGATATTTATGTAACTTTAACTTATATTCAGAACAGTAGCGTTAACAGTTGTGAAGATGCGCTGTATAAAAGTGACCGAAACGGTTGAACAAACTTGGACGTCAAGATACTATACGTAAGCTACAATTTGGACAACCGTAAAGGGTTTCAAATAGACTTGTTATATTAATAAGTTAAAAAATCTGAAATTTTCAAACATTTAAATAGTTTAATTCGCTGTAACAGGTAAAATTTGCCTAGCAATTAGTAAACAGTGCCTGCAACATGTTTTTTGTCGAGTGCAATTACGGAAAGCAAATATTTATATACATTAAACGTAAGTACTTTATGGGCAGTGCAAAAGTGTTTCTATTCTTTATGTTTATTTAATTTTATAATTTACTAAATTGCTTTGTAGTTAATCATGCTAGAAAAATATGAAAATTGTATTTGTAATCGCATTAAACCGTCCCTGGCCCATTTCGCTATAGTAATAAAATGTTAAAGCGGTTTATTGCGCAATTTTTCTACAGTTTCACAAAACAAACTACACGGACGATAACACCATTTTTGAGTTTCCCCACAACGTCATAATAATCACATTGCAGTGCAGTTTTTATTCTTTACAAAATGGTAAAAACTGGGAAATTTCAATGTAAAAAATACTAATTTCGACAGCTTTGGTATACAATAAATAGACGGTCAATTTAACACATTGATATTTTATTACGCATAGGTGAAAAAACCAATCTATGATGCGATTACCACGATGTTTATAATAGTTTAGTTATTCAACTAAGAAATTAGGTGATTTTTAGAGAACTGTGAGACAGTTTATACAATTTCTGCAGCAATAAAATAAATGTGCTTTAAAAGGTTGTTGTACAAGAAAGATACAAACATTTTCTTATCAGTAAACAAATATTAGTTTTAGTCTTTCAAACTGTGCAAAAAGCGAAAGTAATTTAAATTGAAGAACATTAAGGTTTATAGTCACTGATAGTTTTTAATTGTTGTTATTGTGAAGTTAGTGCTGCCGATTAAATTAGCTATTAGCAGTTATGTTTATTAGCTGCAATGCGAAAGTGTTTGTATTGTTAAACAATTTGTACCTTCATTATATTGCTTATTTTGCTAAACATGTTAGATATTTTGTTCAGGTTTTACGTGCCGTTTGGGTAAGTTTTTGGATTTGCTTAATTCATTACCGACACTGTCAGAATCAACATCTACAAACAGAGATATCAAATTTATTTTGTTATAATTCCTCGCCAATTAACATTTGATTATAAATAGGAAGTAAATGGAAAATCAGTTGGTAAAATAAGATCGAACACGGATGTAAGTTAAAAGTTGATCTTCGGGTATGGCTTTCCAGCATGTTGTTGTTCGTATCATCATCAGTTTTCATAAATCATTGTAATGTACGAAAATGCAATTTCAGCAACTTGGTATACGAAATTTTGTTAAATGTGGTCATTTTCCATTGAATTGTTTTGGACGAATTAAGGGGAACATGCGAGCGGAAGTGGATGAGTGGAATAATCCAGTCAAAATTACATAATTCAGTTTTGAGATCGATATTACTGCATTGTATACATTATGTTAGGTGACAATGAGTTTGTTTTATGCAAAATACTCTTGGCCAGCGTTTCCCGTGATACAACCTAATTAGGTCATGATATTTGGCTAGATTCCATTGATAAAGTAAAACTGATTGTGAATAAAGTTACGTCACAAGAAAACACGGGGAAGTAGTTTTGTATGATTGAAAACCTTCTCGTCTATACGAAAATGCTAAACTAGGATTTTAACCTACAATCGAGCTAAGGTTCGGGCTCAATATCCACTTCTATTGCCAACAGAGAGTGTTTTACGTAAACGAACAACTTTCGTTGTGGATTTTAGAAGAGATATACGGGTTGGGCCAACCAAGTTGTCCCCCCTTTAAAAGTGGTTGACGCAAGCCAACATACATATAATATGGCAACTAAAATCACTTACTTTAATTTAATTAAATTGCTGCAGTTCGCAATTTATATATCACGTGTAATTCAAGTAGAAAGCCACCTCCTGACAAAATATTTAGACGCCCTGAAACTTATTTAACAAACGAAGGTAAATTTGGCAGTTCCAGAACGACTACGAACATGGAAAGTGAACTAGCTGTATTAGAGGCAGTCTTAGTTAGAACTTTAATTAGAGAACTTCTGAAAGAAAATGTATCTCATCCCTATCACCTTTCTTTGGTGCACGAACTGCATGAAAATGACCCTCAGAGAATATTGGAATTTTTTAATTTCTTGCTTTGGATCCATCTTTTTAAAATTACGAGGGTAGGCCGAAAACTAATGCACACATGCTTGTAGAGCGCGAAAAAAAAACAAATAGCAAGATCGGGCAAAAAGTATATTGAAGTACAATTCTTAAGTTTAAAAATCATATATTTATTTTTCAACATAGTCACCGTTAAGGCTAACATATCTCTTCCAACGTGTAACAAGTGTTTTCTTCCGTCATCGTCACTGAAAAATTCTTCCGACTTTTCTCTAATCCAGGATTCGACAGCTGCCTTCACCTCATCACCCGAGTTGTGATGATTACCCATGAGGTCTCTTTTGAGTAGAGGAAAGGAAAAAAATAAAAACCGCAAGGCACAAGATCGGGGGAATAAGGAGGGTGTGAAATCGGTTCAAACTTCAGGTTTCGCAGAGCCTCTCCAGTTGCGCGCGAGGTGTGTGGACGAGCGTTGTCATGTTGCAGGATTATTGGCGCCAGGCTGCCTCTAACACGACAAATTCGACGTCGGAGATATTTTAGAGTTTGTATGTACTGAGAAGAATTTACAGTTGCCCCTCGTTCCAGCAAATCGGTCACATAAACTTGGTGAGCATCCCAAAACACAGTCAAAAGAAATTTTTTTTGCGGATGGTTGTGTTTTGAACTTTTTCGCCTGAGCAGAACACGGATGTCGATATGCAGCGCTCTGTCTTTTCTCTTCCGGGTCGTAATGATGGACCCATGATTCGTCCCCCGTCACAATATTCAAAAGAAAGTCGTCTCTTTCGTCACGGTAGCGCTGCAAAAATTGCTTGCAACATTCCAATAGACGCTGTTTGTTCTCGTCTGTGAGACGGCGTGGTACCCATCGTGCACAGATTTTCCGGTATCCCAATTGTTCAATAATGAAGCCGACACGTTCCTTGTATATTCCAATATTGTTTGCGATACGCTTTTGAGCGATTATCCGGTCATTTTGAATCAAATCGTCGACGAGTTTGCGATGTTTATCATCTGTGGCAGTGATCGGACGTCCGCTGCGTGTTTCATCAACAATTATGGCTTTTCCAGGCTCGCAACCACGAAATTTTATTACCCATCTATTTATAGTAGACCTATCAACAGCATCGTCACCATAACCAGCCTTTAAACGACGATGAATCTCAGCAGAAGTCACTTTTTCAGCAGTTAAAAATTCGATAACAGCACGCTGTTTAACTCGCGTTAACATATGTAGTACTAAATCTCGTCTCCATACTTCCGCTTCCCGAAATACACTGGATGAATGCAACGACTTCAAACCTGTGCATGCGTTACTTCCATGTGCCACCTGGCGCGTTTCTGAAGGTCATTTCGTTCGCCCTCTACAAGCATGTGTTCAATCCCAATTTGTTTAAAACGAAAAGTATGGGATCAGTGTGTTCTATCTGTATTGATCTATGGCGCCGAAACGTTAACATTAACTAAAAAATCAACAAAGAAAATGAAAACAACGCAAAGAGCGATGGAGCGAGTGCTTTTGGGAATAACATTAAAAGACAAAATAAGGAATAAAGATATAAGGAGACAAACAATGGTATGCGACATTACGGAAAAATAGCAAAGTTGAAATGGACCTGGGCAGGACACGTGGCCAGAAGAAATGACGAACAATGGACCACACAGATCCTGCAGTGGAGGCCGAGAGACTCTACCAGAGGTAGAGGAAGACCACCAACCCGTTGGACGGACGACATACGGAGAATGGCAGAGAACTGGATACAAAAGGCCCAGAAAAGAAATGAATGGAGACGCCTAGGGGAGGCCTATATCCAACAGTGGATGTTAGAGGCTGCTTGATAAAGGCAATTTTTAACATTTGCCGAATTAAATCGTGCTTCGGGGACACGTCAAACCGTCGTCTCCGGTTGTCAAACGGGCATCTTTGACAATAGTAAACCATGTAGGGGAACTCCTCTTCTCTGTTCGATGAGTTAGGTTAGTCCGCTACACGGCATATGTCAATTAATAGACCATTGGTCTATATACAGAAGAAATAGAAGACTGAATTGGATATAACTTTGATATTTATTTGTTGATATTGTTGTTCACTTGTTTAATTTTTACAAAACTAGTACGGTTGCAACAATGGGTGCTGTTATTCTTAAATACTAATATACAGTAAAACTCCTTTAAGACCACCACCTATGGTTCGTTTAGAAAATGGTCTTTTAATGGAGTGGTCTGGAGAAATTGTAACCTATTTTTGAAGTTGTAAAATAAAATGTACACCAATTTAATTACCAGATATTTATTAGCACAGTATATAAATGACAGAAAGATATTATACGCTACATTTTTTAACCATTATGGGAAAAGTATTGATCTAAAACAATTTGCTAACAGTTTTTAATTTTTTTAGATACAGTTTCTTTGTCAAATATTGTTTTTACCTGTCATAGCATATTCAGTAATTTGTTTGATCTTAAGTCTTTAGTCAACTGAAGACCTTAAACACTGTAATAGAAATTGATGCTTGCAAGACGTCGTCTTCAGTGTCCCTATTATCGTCATTATCTTTAGCGTCCTCACTTTCCTTTTCCCTTATTGCAGCTTGTAGAAGTTCATTTTCCCAGGTGTCGCCGAGTTCTTCTAATGATGGAATTTCTTTGTTTGTTTTGTATAAATTTCCACATTTGCCAGATTTTCCAGTTTTTCTAATTCCTTTTTAACATCGTCAGTCTGTAGTTCTTCATTTGTAGTCTGGCTGGTATCTATTGCACTTGCTTCGAAACACTTTTTGATTGTTTGCGGCTGAATATTGGATAAACATGTTACTAGCCATTGCACTGCCCAACTAAGGTTGCGAGCATGTAAGCATTATTGGCTTCATCCATTCTTGCTACTAAGGATGACAGAATTCGTCGGCGATAATTAAGTTTAAAACTATGAATAATTTCTTGGCTCAAGGGCTGTAGTTGTAGCTTGAGGTGTTAGTGGAAAGGAACACCAACATAACTTTTATCAAATTTAAATTTTTGGAACGACACGGGGCGTTGTCCAGAAACAGCAGTACATGTCTATTCTGTGATTTAATTTTTTCATTGGATTATTGCAACCAATCCGTAAAAATTTCCCTAGTCATTCATGCTTTTTTATTTGCATACCATTTCACACACAAATTCGACATATCAATGTTTTTTAAAACAACGGGGTCGTAAAGACTTGTTAATTACAAGCGGTTGCACACACCAAAATTGTTAGTATTTTCTTTGTCATTTTTCCACCAACACAATTGCTATATTTTTTTAGTAACATTTTACCGGGAATCATACGAAAAATAAATCAGTTTCGTCCGTATTAAAAATGTTTTTACATCATAATTTTCAATAATATCTGGCAGTCTAGGTAACCACTTCACTACTGGTGGCAGCTCAGTTGGTAGAGCGCTCGCTTTCTGAGTAAAACGTCGATTCTGGCTTGGGTTCGAAACCTAAGCATTACTATGCAGATTTATAAAAATCTTGTCTGCAGCCCACCACACACAATTTCCCAATCGGGCTTGCAACCGTGGGATCTTAATACTAAAAACCTACTCTGGAATTTTTGTCATTCGGATTCGACGTTAAACTGTAGGTCCCCCGTGTTTCTATCTTAGCGTTGAGGAGAAACACGTGGCAGAGAAGAAACTGATGCCCAGCAGTGGGACGAAAAGGCTGTCAATGAATCTAAATAACCACTGCACTACACAATTTACGTCTACTACTGTACGTTCATCGCAAATTGTTCGAAACACAATATTGTTGTGTACACAAGGAACTTCTAAGCCATCCGTTACGAACAGTAAAATGTTTAATTCCCTGGCAAAATGATGCGCTTTTTCTTGTAGTAAAGGGCCACTAATAGGTAATCCACGAGACCGTGCACTCTCAAACCACGCAAAAGTTAGTTCATTTACATCCTTGTATGGTTGAAATAAACGTCTTTTAAGATTTTTATTAGCATTCTTAAACCAAATGTTCTTTAATTCACTGCCGTTTCTAAAACCCCTTAAACCTATGTTGCATAATTGTATAATTGCGGACAAAAAATGGAAACACCAACATTAATCTAGCGCTTGTTTGTTATTGATTTTAAAACATCGTAATTTATGTCTTTCTATGCATACTGACTTAAAAAATGTTACTATTTCAGAGGCATCTGATTGTAACGGACAACATTGTCAAATTAATTTCATTGCAATTGTTTAAAGTTTTATTAAAATAGTGGAAACGTTAAAATTAAATGCAAAATATATTGAATGGAACTATAAACTCAACATAAAATACAAGTGATTTTTTAAAAAGTCAATTGCAGTAGCCTTGGGATTGTCCCGTCTATATTAAGCTTTAGAATCTGACAATATGAAAATTGTAACTGTCACACAGTTTGACATACAGGTAAATGTCATTCAAAGCTCATTACAGCTGACTGCAGACGGAATAGCTTTTTTTCTAGGCTTGCTGCAATTGACTTTTTAAAAAATCACTTTGTATAAATTTAATTAAATCATTAATATTTTGTAGTCGCGCCATTCTTTTTAACACCATAAGCAATTTTCTATTCATTAATGGAACCAAATGCCTAACAGAATATTCATCAAGATGATGCCACTCCTCCTGTATTCCCTCCAATAATTCTCCTCTAGTTCTAGGTCTAATGTGGGGAGAATGAATTTTTTTAGAGGGGGGCCCGTTGTTTTTAATTTTTGTACCCAATTGTACTTGGCCGCGATATTTCCCTGTGATAATTCTTTTTCGCTATCTTTGCTAACAATTATACGAGCTCTTAAATTTAAAATTGCTTGTTTATAACCTCTTTTCGCCATAGTTCTTTCTTCTTTGACTGCTTTATCTATTAAGAGTTCTTTATGCTACTGTAAATGCTAACTGACGTAAAATTTAAACAATTCCCATTTAAGAAAGCCTGAAAATGTGTTTCCCTAGAATGGTCATTTTAAGCTTTAAAAACCCGCCAAAAGATGCTATTACGTACTTAAATAATATGCACAAGCGGTTAGATAAGAAAATAAGAAAGAATTTCTCAACACTGCAAATGTTCGTTTTAAGCGTATATAGGGTTTTCCAATTAGCGCGTCAGAACTTTAATGCCAAAATCAAGATTGCGTTGGAATGTGAATATCAAATCTTGATAACAAATGTGTTCAGTACATTGTGTCAAGTTAATATGGACAGATATTCACTTCGTTTCATATGAAATGCACCACCCATTAAAAATAAAGCTACGGGTTTGAAATTTTTCTAAAATAATGTACATTATTGCTTATGAAATGATCAGTTTTTCATAAAAACAGATCAACAATTATAAGAAAACAATAACAACAACGAAAACAAAATTAATAATGTGTAACATCGCCATGAACAGCAATTTACTCGTCGTGGCATGTTTTCAATCCAGAGGTCTATGTTCTCCTGGGGTATCTCGTTCCATATAACCTCAAGTTGGTGTCTCAGCTCGTCTAAGTTATTACGAGCTCTTGGCAATAATCTTAGTCGTCGGCCCAGCATATCCCAAAGATATTGGGTCGGCGATAAGTCCGTGATCGTGCAGGCCACGGCAACACTTGCAATTGTGCTTGTTGGAGGTATTTTCTGGTGTGTATGTTTGCAGTGTGTGGACCTGCGTTATCCTGTTGGAAAATACCGTTTGGCAAAGTCTGCATGAACGGTACTAACACCGGTTCCAGGACATTATGAATATAGCGATGAACATTTAAAATGCCTGGGACGGTCACAAGAGGTGATTTTCTACCGAAATAAATCGCACCCCAAACCATAACTTCAGTATGGCGTCTTTCAACAAATTCTAGATTTCGTCTTTCTCCTCGATATCGACGTACCTTCCTACGGCCGTCATTTGCCCACAAACAAAATGTTGATTCGTCACTGAAGATAATGTCGTTTCATTGCTGATTCCAATGCTGTCGCTCTTGACACCAAGCAAGCCTAACAGCTTTGTGCAGTTAAAGGGAGCCGTTGGAATGGATGGTAGGATCGCAGTCCAAAAGAAGAGATTCTTCTGTAAATTGTTGTCATCGACGCGCGGCGTTGAAGAGCTCGCCTCCAGTCTACAGCAACAGACCTTGTTGCTTGAAAGCGGTTTCGGGTAGCCAGTCTTCGAAGAAGTCGATCTTCACGAACATTGCTGCTACGTGGAGGTCTACCAGCTGGACGATGTCGCTGAACGCCTTCTTCTGACCAAGCAGACAATATTCGTGCAACTGTAGTGTGGTCTCGATTTACCCTTCTACCAAGAAGACAAGAAAGTCCAGCTTCTTTCATGCCGATAATTCGACCTCTATCAGAACCGGAAATGTGATTAAAATTTCTACATTGTCTTACTGGAGGCATTTTAAAACATTAATTCTGTCACAAAATGTAACAAAATCTCGAAACAACTAATTAATATTTACTAGATATTGTTTTGTTTCTAAGCAACAAGGTGATGAAAGACAGTAGACGAATACCACAACCACTTGATTTTTTTAATGGAAATAGTGATCATTTCATAAGCAATAATTAAACATTATTTTAGCAAAATTTTCAAACACGTATCTTTAATGGGTGGTGTATTTCATATGAAACTGAGCATACGATTCAAGAGCCCTTAGAAATAATTTCTAAACGAATAATTATTATTCGTATTTACCATCAAAATGCGTATTCGGTTCGCCGGTCATTTCGCGCGTTGCGAGGAATTTATGGTCAACATAATCGACCAACCGAACGATTTCACTATCGTTTAGTTGAAAAATTTGGTCAAACTGGCTCAGTTGCAGATGAGTCATTTATGCGTCGTCGGGGTGCCAGATCAGAAGGCAATATTGCTGCTGTAAGTCAAAGTGTAAGAGATGATCCAAACCTCTCAATTGCACATCGTTCTCAAGAACTTGGCCTTTCTCAGACGACTACATGGAGAATTTTGCATCAAGATCTTCATCTCAAGGTTTATAAAGTTCAAATCACTCAAGAACTGAAGCCAAATGATCATCATTTGCGTTGAAATTTGGCGAACTGGGCTCTTGAGCAGTTGGAAGCCGATCCACATTTTGCAGAAAACATAATCTTTTCCGATGAAGCCAATTTTTTCTGCCTTAATGATTTTGTAAACAAGCATAACTGTAGGATTTGGGCCGATAAAAATCCTCAAGTGATTTACGAATCGCCTCTTTATCCCGAGAAGGTCACGGTTTGGTAGGGTTCAAGGCGTAATCGGACCTTATTTTTTTGATGACGATGATGGAAATCGTGTTACTGTTAATGGTGAGCGGTACAGGAATATGCTAATGGAATATCTTTGGCCTGAACTGAGAAATGTTGACATAAACAATGTTTTCTTTCAACAAGATGGTGCGACGTGTCACACATCTCGTGAGACAATTAATTTATTGCAACAACAGTTTCCTGGACACGTTATTTCGAGGAATGCTAAGGTCAACTGGCGTGCCAAGATCATGCGATATCACACCCTTGGACTTTTTCTTATGGGGTCATGTGAAATCTCTGGCTTACAAAAATAAGCCACGAACAATTCCCCATCTTAAACGGAACATTGAAAGCACCATTCAAAATATACCACGCAATATGTGTGAAAGAGTAGTCGCAAATTGGGCCTTCAGAATGCATTCAGTCAGACAAAGTCGAGGAGAACATTTAAACGATATTATGTTTAAAACATAATGTCATCGATTGTTCTTCAAAATAAAATAAAGATTAAAGGATTATCACATGTTATTATTGTGCCTCATTTGAAAGTTCTAACGCGCTAATTGGAAAACCCTTTATTTTCGGCCCTGGCCGCGTCAAAGGAGGGTCTTCTTGCGGGAGTCCTAATGTATTAATAATACCTTAGAAATTTTTGGTTCTTAGTAAACATGGTCGTTTATTGGAGTGGTGATTACGAGCAAGTGATCCGTTGCAGGAGTTCTACTGTAATTAATATTAGTAAAACTATTAATTATTACAGTAAGAGATCAACTTGATTATGTTGAGTTGCGGCGACCACTTTTAAAGTGAGACAATTTAGCTGACCCGAGATAGTACATGATCTCATTCAAATTTAATATAAAAAATTCTCTTCTATTTTACATTATGCGCCTTTACATTAATTTAATTTAACCAACTACCTAACCTATTGCGTTATTACATATAAATTGCCGTACTTTTTATTTTCTACTTTTTCAGCGTTGTTCTCAGCAAATTGTCGGGTGTTCTCACTTTGTCGTATTGTTCATTGCATGGAAGACAAAGTGAGAAAATTGGACAATATTGAAACCTGATCGGGATACTATACAGGGAATTTTTCTTTTTAGTCTACATGTACAACGCGTCAATTTCGCCTATTGTGTATGCAACCAACTATAACGACAACTAAAAATCAGAAATCAACGTCACTATAGTTGTGAATTATTTTAGTATGAAGCTTATGTTGATGCAGTGTTTATATTAAATAAGTATTTCATCCTGTATATAGGACACAGATGATGACTTTTTTATTAAATGCAAAAATTGACAGGGTGATGTTTCCGTAAGGTCCGTGAACATTATATTTCTTTTGTACAAAACATATACAACAACGGCAAAATGGTGTAATGGTCAGCATAGCTGCCTTCCAAGCAGTTGATGCGAGTTCAATTCCCGGCGATTGCAAACTTTATGTAATTATTATTATTCAACGTAGCATAAAATATTTCATTTCATTTCTTCGGTTAAAACGTGATTACTTTCAGTTTTTATTTTATGGGAATTTATTACGCATCCCTCTGATTTAAATTTTCTAACAATTGTTTGACACTAAATAAAGATTAATTTTATTTTTTAGCATTGGATTAATTTGATTACTGTGGTCACAGCATGCTTGAGTTGTCTGTATAGTTGGTTGCCTACACAATAGGCGAAATTGACGCGTTTCTTTTAAAAGTATACATAGGCTATGTACACAAAAAAGAAAAATTTCCTGTATTGTCCTGCGTCGCGCGGGACAATCCCGACCAACATTAGCTCGTTCGGCATTCCCTGCTAGATTTAGTATGACCTTATGAAAAAATCCAGTAGCGGCTATAGTCGAAAAAAGACAAAATGATGAGAAAGGAAACATCCGTCGTTTTGTTCAAATATTTTGCTAGTCAGTAAAGTACACATACAACGTAGGTATTTTTTAATATGAGTTGATTATTTTTAATTGTTTTGTTCTTGGGCTTTTATCTGTAAATAACTATATGAATAATTGTTTTGTTTGAGTAAATTTAACATATTTCATAAATTATACGGTAACGCCTGTAATGACAACAATAATTAAATTTTTTCCAAAACAATTTTCCAGCACATATTTATATCAAAAATCGATTACATTCAATCGGAAACCAATTTACTGCAATATATTATTTTTCATTACGCATACTTAGTGGCCTAACTACTATTCAGCGCAGGTAAGTGGTTCATACTATTAAAACAGCCCAAAAAAGAATTTTTAATAATCCATGCAAATGTGAAACAGAACACAAAACGGGGAATTTTTTTATCGTTTTTTAAGGCCACTAATTTGTAGTTACGTTACTAGGCATTCTCGACAACGAAATTTCGTTGTGGACTGATTTTCAAAAAAATTTTTAGAATCTGGCGTCCCTGGAGGTTTCCGACAGGTGCGTCTCGAACGTAACCTGAAATTGCTTTTTATTGCTTTCAGTTGTTGCAAATATTTTTTTGGAAATTGAAAACTCGTTGACAATAGTATATTGTGTATCTAGTAGGAAAAGTAATAGATTTCTGGACGATGATGGTGGAAATGCCTACGTCCGGAAATTACACTTTTCCTACGATTTATGTATATTATTTTTTCTGCAATCATAATTAAATAATATTTTATTATTTTTTATCTATAAATGTCAGATAATTCTCACTATTTAGCTAAGAAAATAACACATAGAGGGCGTTATACGGATACCCTGTAAACATTGTTGTTGATATTATACCAATTTAAGAAGCAGGCGAATAAATATTATATAAAAGCCATATACTTTTATGGAGGAAAAGGAAAATAGGGTGTACCGAAAATGCTACATGTGTGCCCTAACCTCAACGTTGACAGCAGACCAGATGAGAATATTAACTTTACGGTCTAGGTCGCTTTTTCGGTCGCTCAATTGTGGTTGTCTAGCAACGACTATAACATGTAGCAATCATTAACTTTCAGGAGCAATTTTAGACCGATCGGAGAAAAAGACTTTAGAAAGAGACTGTTTTAAATTTAAATGCGCCAATAATGCCGGAAAGGTTCTTTATTTACAAAAAACCAGTTCCATTGTTTGAACTGTAAACATTTTTGAAAACATTTAGGATTATCCGCAAAAACAAAAAAGTTCGTAAGTGGTGGTCAGTTCGTTTAAAAATTGACAATATCACTTAATTGAATTAAAAGTTACATAGTTGAAAAATTGCAATCAAAAATAATTGCTTTATCTAAAGAAGACGATGAAGATAACCATACAAACCTACACAAAAATATAGCGAAAATTAAAGTTTAACATTTCCTCGAAAACTCTAGATCAATAACGAAAGATGAGAAGATGACGAATTAATAGATAATGGCATCGTAAAAATTATAAATAAAACTGAAGCATCCAGTTTTACAATTTCACGTTTAGATACAATAGAAGTTTTACACAAAACCTTAGTCACTAAGGCTTAGTGTATTCGGAAACAACCAATGCATTGCCAAGAGGTTTTACTTCTAATACAATAAAGAGGTTACATATCTAAAAACAGAATAAATTCCAAGCCAAAACAGTTGTGTATTACCTAATTTTGTGTACAGCTTTAATATATGTTTCCTGTAAATTTTTATATTTTATAATGTTTGCGTTTGATGGTTATTGTTGTAAAATATAGTATACGCCTATATTTACTTTAGATAAAATACATCCTCTATTCGATTTTGTACCAGACTATCTGGACCATTGCTTGCCCTTTTGATTTTGCATAATCACACTTCTGTATATTAGAACGATAATTTGTTGGGCACGCACATCGAATCTGATAGCGAGCAAGTGTCATACAGCTTTCTTTTGTGTACGTTGAACATATTATTAAATAGTGTGAGAGTTTGGCGTGTGCTTAGCGCTGGCAAAAAAGAACACATAACTCTAACTTAAATGATCGGGGCGTACATACTTCTTTTTTTCCCGCCATAATTGTCCGTTTAATGGGAATGTCCACTGAAGATCTACAGAAAGTGTATTCAAAATAATATACTGAAAGTGGTGGTAAACTGGACATGCAAACTTACCTACAAAATGTTTCATTAGGGAGTAGTGAATTTAATATTACTGAAACGATTTTTAATTAATCTTCCAGAATATTATTTCTTTTGTAGTTTTCAAACACGATCATAATCACTGAAATCTATACCAATATTCATTTATTTAAGCGTTTAATAGTACGAATTCTGCTTCGTCTCGTGTAAGCTCTCGGATGAATCAAACCTGTAACGCTTCCATTTCAAACTTAAATGATTGCGATTGGATTCTCTATTGACATCAATTGCGGGTGTGATATTTCCTCTTTTCTAAATGAAACCGTGGCGAGCTTGCATTAAAAGACTTGACGGATAAGAGTTGCAGCAAAGGCTAATTTATTTCGATGTAAATGTAGGTTCCATAGACGCAAATAAAAGGTCACCCAAAACCCCCATGACAAAGTACCAACGTCGGGAGGATCAAAAGATTTAACGACGGTAACTTGCAACGAGATAGAGTTTTGTTTATTCTACGGCTAAGTCGTAGCCATAGATAAGAATTCGGTCTGTGATTTACTAGCAGTCTAAAACAGAAACGTTACATTTTGGTGGAGGCGCTGCTGCTGCATATCAAAATTTAAATGTACTGAACTAGATTCGTTTCGCTTGAACAATATTTAGCGTGTAAATTACATGCAGTAACACCTAATGGTGACGATCTATACAAATTGAAACAGTTCATAAGGACGGCTAAATTGCAGTTTAGGGCGTAAAGAGATGTCTAGAAAACCAAAACACAGATCTCGTTCTCGTTCAGTCAAAATCAAAGTTTATGCGTTTGTTTAGTACCACATTACTAAATTTATTTAATGAAATTATAATTAGTTTTACAAAATACAATATGTTTTGCTTAAATTTTATGTAAGCTAAGCCATGGCGAGCAAAACGACCCCTTAACTTATTACACATAATCAAATATGATAAATGTAGACGAAATTATTATAAATTCTAACAACATACTAAGCTTGAATGAAGTCTAGCCATGCAATTCACTTTTTATGGCCTATCATTATTATCAATACGTTGAAATGTGCCACTGATATTATTCGCGTTGACTGGGAGTGACATTTACTTGAACAAAGTCAGTTTGACATTAGCACCACTAAGCATTCAATTATGTTTTATATCCGTTACGTATACTGTTCCTATTGTTTATTTCGCCTCAGTGTTTTATCTTCTTTTACGTAATTTCTATGGACTCCCCGTTGAAGCTAAAAAGTTCCAGGTAATGGCTAAATAAAGATGCCTCCGCGACTGTCACTGCGCAGGGTCTTCCTGTGCGTGCTTTGCTGCGGAGGTGCAGTGTTTTTGATTCTTTCTATACATCAGCGATGGCCATGGACGCCGACGCCGAGTCCACCGTTACGCACCGTCGAGACGCACATGGATCCTCAAATATTGTCACAAGAGAGCGCACCCACAGAGACAACCAAGGAGCCCAAGAAGAAGCCTTGGTACTTTACAGGAGGTACACAGTTTCCCGTCGCTTCCAAATCAGTCCCACAGTTGTTTCCCGATCAAATAGAAGGAGACCGCGTTACCGAGCAGCTCATGTTTCTCCCCGAGGACTACGAAGGTAAGAAAATAGCCGTACATGATCGAATAAGTTCAATAATTCATTTTGTTGAAGGTTTTGATTCCCCTGAAAAGGTGATATTGGCCTACAATGGTCTGGGAACATGGGGCCAAAAGGCGGGGCCGGTAGCTTTCCATGGGTGTCCAGTGAATCGATGTTCGCTCACTGCAGACAAGGGGAAGACAACAGACGCCGATGCAATACTTTACAAAGACCACTTTATACATCCTGGCGTAGCCCGTCCACCTAAGCAAGTGTGGATATTGTATTTGTTGGAGTGTCCGTACCATACCCAATTAGTCAAGTACCCTAATGTTTTCAACTGGACAGCCACGTATCGCCGGGATAGTGATTTAGTAGCACCATACGAGAGGTGGACTTATTATGATGCCGAGGTAAGAAAACACCCGCTGAAGAATTTTTAACTCAATTGTTACTAATTATTTTGTACTTTGAATGGGCGGAGTCGCCGTTTCCAACCATCTCTATGCACTGCAGCTATTATTGACTTATTATGTACCCTAACTATAATAATAAAATAAATGAACAGAGTAAGCCGAGGAGCAATAAACTGCATACAAACATATTTATAATTTTTGTGGTTACACAAAAAGCTTACTGGTTCAAGGGGAAAATTTTTGGGTAGACTGTCCAATTGTAAGCAGGTTCTAGAAAACTTTTGTGTAAACACGGGAGCACTTCGTGTTGCAGAATCAATGTATAAGTCCAAATTTCTACATATGTAACATAAAGCATCTTCTACACTTAATTATCCAAAATGTCCATTATAAAAGCACAAACTTTATTTAAAAACGTAGGCAACTCCTATACCCTATAGATGACTATATCATCTTAAAAAATTTATGTTATAAATTGAATCCAGATGCAGTATTATGGACACAAGAAAATATCTAATAAGGAAAAACTAATATTTCTATGTCTATACTTAAATATGTGTCTTAGACAACCTAAGAATTTAGTCTTCCTCAAAATTTGTACGTTGGATTGCATAAAACATCAGGTGCATTGGAGATTTGAAATATTGTTAGGTGCATTTATCGAAATGGTCTTACACCCAACGCCCTAGGACATTCGGGCGCGGCCGTTGGAGCGCCGCCGTTAGGGCGCTAGACACAAGGGCGCGAAGACACTAGGGCGCGGGCCGTTAGGGCGCAAAGACACTATGGCGCGAGGACATTAAGGTGCGAGCCATTAAGGCGCAGGACACTAGGGCGCGAGACTCGGTGTTATAACTTTGTTACTCACCAGTATTTATAATATTTATAATAATCATAACCATTTGATTTACGTGTCAATAAATTCTTTTAAATGGACTAATTATATATATATATATATATATATATATATTATCAAAATACCCTTCTACCATGAGATGGTGTAGGGTTCAATTCTACAACTTATTTCACTTAAGCCTATCAAACTTAGATTGGAATTCTATACAATCATAAACATTATTAACTAAAATAAAATCCACTGTTTCTTGTTAGCAGTTAAGTAACTGCTTTGCATTGTTTATTCAGTTGGTCACATTCACAAACTTATTCCACTTTTTTTTTATTTCTAGCCATAACACTTGCCTCCTGCCATGTTATACCTTTGGCTGTTAGTAATTTTTCCACTACATCGTCCCACGTTTCTTGGGGTCTTCCTCTACCTCTTTTGTGCACCACTTTTGCTTGCCATACTTGTTTCACTTGTCTGTTATCCATCCTCTGTATATGACCCCACCATGCTAGTTGTCTCTTCTGTATGTAGTGTTGTATTGTTTCTATCTCCAGTTCTTCTCTTACTAAATCGTTCCGTATTCGATCCGTCCTCGTAATCCCTTTAACTCTTCTTAAAAACGCATCTCTGCTGCTTGAATCTTGCTTCTCATCCTTCTTGATACGACCCATGTCTAGCAGCCATAAGTAAGTATGGGTCGATATATTGTTTTGAACACATTTATCTTTGTTTGTCTCGACACTTCTCTTTTATTTAAGAATTTATCCTTCATTGCATAAAATACTTTGTTGGATTTCTCTACTCTCTTCTCTAGATACATTTCTTGTTTTCCCGTCGCCTCTATTGTAACTCCCAAATATTCAAAGTGGTTAACTTGTTCTATGTCTTTCCCTTCTATTTGTATGCTAATTTTATACGTCTCCTTTGCTAATACCATCACTTTCGTCTTGTCTAGGTTCAACTCCATATTAAACTGTTTTAGCACTTCGTTCCATACATTTAGGTTTGTTTGTAGGTCCGCTTCATTTTCTGCCATTATTGCGACATCATCTGCAAATGCACATTCTGCTATCTGTACTATCCGTAGGTTTCGATAGCCCAACTTTAATTTTTTGGCTCTTGCATTGCACGTCTTTATAATATCATCCATAAATATTGTGAATAATACCGGGCTCATGACACCTCCCTGTCTTAATCCTTCCTTCGTCTTAAAACTTTCTGAGATCAAGTTCTTGCTCATGACATGGTTAACATTATTTTTGTATAGGCTTTTGATGGCCTCTATCAAGTTTCTATCAACTCCTCTGCTGTTCAGGCATTCCCATATCTTCCTTCGTTTAACTCGATCGAATGCTTTACTTACATCAATAAATGCCAAGAATACTTTCTTGTTATACGGTATCGTTTTCTTAATTATCTCTTTAATTGCAAAGATATGGTCTTGCGCGCTATGTCCTTTTCTGAATCCACTTTGTGATTCCGCAAGTGTCGTCTCTATTTTACCTCTTAGTCGCTTTTCTAATATCTGCTCGTATATCTTCATAGGTACACTTAACAATGAGATCCCTCTATAATTGTTGCACACCGTGTTGTCACCCTTTTTGTGAACTGGTAAGACCAGTCCCACTTCCCAGTCTTTTGGTATCACCTTTTCACTTCACACTTTGTTATAAATATTTAGCAGCAGTATTTCTCCGTCTTCCCCCATATGTTTTAGCATTTCAGGTTTTATTTTGTCATACCCGGGGGCTTTTCCATTTTTTATATTTTTAATAGCTTCTCTCATTTCTTGTAGCTCTATTTCCTCTCCGTAGTTTTCTTCTTGCTCATCTATACTTCTTTCATTATTTACTATTGCATTATTGTCTTCTGCTTCTGCTTCTGGTTGCGTTGGATTTAATAGCTCTTCGAAATATTCCCTCCACCTTTCCATAACATCTGTGTCTTCTGTTAATATTTCTCCTTTCTTATTTCTTATCTTATTGTTGGTCTGTGCTTTATTGTTACGTAATGACTTTAGAACTTTATAAAACAGCTTCTGGTTTCCTTTACTATTTCTTTCTAGTCTTTCTCCGAATTCTTTCCATGTGTCTTGTTTTGCCGTTATTATTAAGTTCTTAACTTTTATTCTTTGATCTTTATATCTTTTGTATGTCTCATCATTTCTATTGCCAAGGTATGCCTTCCAATATTCTTTCTTTTTCTTAACTTGTTCCTTAATACTTTCATTCCACCAAGCTGTTTGCCTTCTAATATTGGTTGTTCTGCTTTTCCCGCATGAAACTGCTGCTGCCTCCAATATCATATTTTTGAAATATTTCCAAACTTGTTCAGTATTTGCTTCTTCCAGATCGATTTCACTTTCTTTAATTTTATTACTTAAAATTTCTTTATATCCCCTGCTAACTTCTATATCGTTTAGTTTATAGGTTTTAATTGTTTGGTACTCCACTTTTTTAGTTATTTTCTTTGTTACTACCTTACTGCTGTTATTCTCGTCTACTATTTTTGCTAACACTAGATAGTGGTCGCTATAGATTTCTGGTCCTCGCCTGACTTTGACGTCCTTCACTTTTCTTCTATTTGTTTTTTCCACTAGTATATAATCGATAATAGATTTTTCATTTATGCTGGTTACTTCCCTTGTAAATTTATGGATATCTTTATGTCGATAGAATGTATTCGTTACTATTAAATTATTTAGGGTGCAATATTCTATTAATCGTTCTCCGTTGTTATTCTTTATATTATCTTCTTCAAATTTTCCTACTGCTTTGATCGATTTATATTATAAAATTTTAACGGCATAAATTAAGCAATAAACAATAACTCGTTAACGGATACATTTAGGACTTATGTTTATATGAACTTTCCAACTCTAAATAAGTTCTAGAATTCATCATTGAAATATTGCCGATACACCCTGTATAAGACTTCAAAAAACATATACTGAAGAAAATGAAAGATCTCATTCTTGCTAACAAACCCATGCGCAACGAGGACATAAACGAACAAAAAATACATAACATGTAATAGCAAGAAGTTTATACCGCTTAATGAGGAAATGGAAATGGGAAAGGTAAGTTCTAGCAAGTTTCCAAACTAATAGTACATGAGCGGAAGGCCAAGCAGGTCTAACATTATTTGGCCAGTCCTCTGTGTGTAATATAAACTAAATTAATATCTCCGGGATGCTGGTTCGCAAGGTAAAGGTATCAATTACTTGTAAAAGTTCGATCTACAAGTACAATAACTAAAATTATTTGATTAGCATGATTATTTATGATTGGAAAACGTTCTGCTTCGTTTTTCTGGTGGCGCAAAGTACAAATTAATTAATTGCTTGTCCTAAAACACACACATATGGGCAGCTCTTAAGCTGACTTTAATTAAAAGTAGAAACTTGATGCAATTTTAAATCTTTAAGCTTTTAATTTACGTGACTACAATTAGCAGAAAGAAAACTGCCTAAAAGTGGAAACTGCTTGCCACCGTCAAGCCATTCTTATAAATTTTAGAGGAAGCCGTATTGCTCCTCTAAAATATGAACGTTATATTCAAGAATACCTGGCGCAGGTTCCTCTGGGCATAAATTAAAATTTAAGGTAATTTTCGGCAAATTGTACTTCACCTACAGAAAGAAGTATTTTATAATTTAAATTCTTATTTCGTAATTCTACCGTGACATGCTTTATGCTAACACAGAAACGTCAATGTGTTCTGAAGTGAATTTGAAAATTAAATTACACGGTTTTTGTATGTCAAGGGTTTTACGAGCAACCTAAAATTAATAACATTTGGGTTGACGCTTTTGTTTCACATTAATAAGGTTGAGTACGCACGTAATTCGCAAGTAACAAGTGCGAATTCCTTTATGTTCTTGCTTCCGATATTTTCAGGGCTACGAGGTTGTGTTAGGCCTAGAAACGTCAGGGTTAAAATCTATGTTTTCGGAACGGGAAATTTATGTCTGGGTTAATAAATACAAAAGGCCTGAGAGGATTATCAGCCAAATCGTGACGAATGGTTACCTTATTTCGACCTATGAACTGGCACATGAGAAGCGTTCGTTTTGGTAATACTCCGCATTATCAAACGGAACTACATATTAGATATAAGAGAACTAATTTTAAAATTAGTTTCTGCATAACTTGTAGATCTGATGCAAAATAAGTTCGTTAGTTCTCTGTCGCTACCTATATTTAAATTATGAGTACTTAAATTCGGCAATTGTGCGACCAATTTCGAGGTGTGTCAAATTGGAACCCATCTAGACTCCATAAAAAATGTATTCAATAATTTACAATTACTAATAATTACCGTCACAGTTAACACACCTATCCCATTGTTTTACTAACCGACGTATACCCTGCTAATAGAATTCTTGTGGCTGCTGATTGAAGAAGTCTTCCACAGCTATCTGTACTTCTGCGTCAGACTCAAAATGCCCATCTTTCAACGCATTTTTGAGCGGTCCAAAAATATGGAAATCGCAAGACGATAGATCCGGGCTATAGGTTGGATGCTCTAAAACCCTCCATTTCTTTCGTTGAAGATTTTCTTTTACCACATTAGCAATATGAAACCTAGCATTGTCGTGCAGGAAAATGACCTCGTACCTATGTTTTCCTGGACCTTTCCGTCTTATTGCTTGATGAAGCTTTGTTCAAAGTTTCATTGTACAGATTTGCATTGGCATTTACTCCAGCTTCCTTAAACTCTATCAACAAGGGTCCTTCATGGTCGAAAAAAATGTTAACATCTTCTTTCCTGTAGAAGGTTGTGCTTTAAACTTCTTCGGTAGTGGTGAACTTGAATGTTTTCACTGCATCGACGATAACTTACTGGACGGCTCGTAGTAGTAGCACCAAGTTTCGTCACCAGCAACTATTGACATAAGAAAGTCATCACCATTTTGCCTATAGTCGGCGAGGTGTTACACAGATAAACCCACCCGCAAGCATTTTCGGTCATTGGACAAGAGACGAGAAATTCGTTGCGAACAAACTAATTGAAATTTGACGATTTTCTCTAATAAGGCCTTCCACACATGTCTTATTGTTTTGTGTTAATGCAGTATACCTTGCAATTGGTTGCGGCCCATTTATAGTCCCCTCTTTTCCATTCTTAAATTTTCGGCATCATACTTTGAAAGTTGGGTACGCAATACATGCATTTTCATACACTGCTTGCATGTGTATGAATCTGCAATTACTGCACACCCTCAGCGCATAATAATTGTAGGGCCGCACGCTGCAACTTGGGACGGATTTTCAAGAAACACCATTTCAAAATCGAAGTTTTAAAAGTCAGAATAAAATTCAAAAGCCAGAAACTTATTAATGTGTTGCCTACAAACACTTTGCTTTCAAGGCTAAGTTGATCAAAGATGGGTATTAGTTGAACAAGCTTGGTATTTTTCAAATTCCAGTACCATTAACTTTCTTGTTACGGGCCAAACGAACTTTTCCGTCGACCCGTAACCGGATAAGTGGAAAAAGGTCTGCAGCTTAGCTCAGAGTTCACGGAAATCGCTTACGGCAGGAAATCTTCCTAGTTGTGTACAGAGTAGGACAAAATTAGCGGGTGCCACCTTCCAAATCACAGCTGATTGTAGGTTCTTGTGGAAGGCCGAGAAGCCGACAGCTTACGGGAATCGAGCTTACCTTAATTGTGCCTCCCTCCTGTTTAGAAAGCTTGCAAAATTCATGCACACACAAATACAAAATACACAATAATAAAAAGAAGCACATATAATTCACAAATTCAGACCAATACCGGGTCGTTAGATATTGTACCTTGACATACAATAAGAAAAATCACTTTTGACAATGACCGTCACTATATCGGAGTTTCATTTTGTTTCCTTTCTGGATTAATATAAAAAATGCACATATGATTCCATAGAATATCAACTTGTTTATTTTGTATATGATACCTTGTAATAGTAGACGCTGCGGATGTTCATATATGGTCACAAACTTAACAGGGTTGTATAATAAATGAATATGGCTGCAAAATGTGGAAAAAAACTTAATACATGGTTACAGGAAGAGAACAAATGGATTTGGAAACAGTGTATGAAACAATGAAACAAACACAGCAATATAATAACAACAGTTGATGGAAAGGACGAAAAGGATATACTACGGAACAGATCATGAGGGAAAAGGATCACTAAAGTACTACATCCAGTACTATGGAACAAAGTAATAGCAAAAAGTCAGAGAATGTTACATATAAGATAATATTCCAAAGTTGCGTGACTTCCGAAATATGGGTACCAACTGAAGCAGAGGAAAGAAGAAATGGGGACATTAGGAACAATATGAAAGTAGAAGGAATTGCAAACAATTAACATGGTGTGGTCACAGTCACCTGCAGAGAATGGAGGGAGATTGTCTCTCATTAAAAGTATGGAAATGATAAGAAAACAGAAAAGGAATACCTTACAAAAGTTGGTGTACTGATCTCAAAATAGGAATAAAACAAAGAAGCCACATGAAGCTGATTGAGAAGACCGAAGCAGATGGAAAATGGGTAGAGTGAAACGGCTGTAGAAAACTTATATCTTGTGTACTTTTAGGTTATTAGAAACTAGTACTTGAATTGCTATTTTGATAATTAAAATATATAATAAGGGGTTGGTAAAGCATTGCACTTCTTCTTATAAAGGCTTAAGAGAAGCAGGGTCAATTAATTAAAAACGTACTGTAGTTTATGCGTTCTTATATTACTACACAAATTAAAAATGTACCGTTTTTCACTGTGCTTTTTAACCTTACAATTTTTGTATCAACTGAAATCCTACTAAGGGCTTTTATATGGTTTACAACTTATGGTAAGTCATGATTAATCAGGCTTTTAAACTTCATAAGAGTCGTATCTTTATAGCTGCAAAATTCGGAAAACGCCGTTGAATTTTAAATACGACGACGTATGGCAGGAGGCTTTAAACTCATTTTTACACAAGTATGTCCTAGCTACGAAGCCACATTCCAACAACTCTGCAGGAAGTTTTGTTTACCTTTACCATCAATAGGTCTCTAATTTATCATATCTACATGGGTGCAGATTCCTCTCTGCTACCCTTCAGGATACCATCTCTTTAATCGTGTGTTACTAAATCATGTACTAAGGGCAAAACTGATTTTCAAAAAATATTCAACACTTAAAAGTCTTGGATGAAAAAAAGAATTTTATCGACGAGTCGACTTGCCTGTCAGGTACATTTAGGCATCTCACTATGATAAATCACCAACATTACAAGTACTTCGGAAACTTTACATGCTATTTTGTTTGCTGTTACTACCGAAGATCATAGAGGTAGACGTTTTCGCAACCTTTCAGAAATTGAAGGAACTATATTATCAAAATGGAATTGACTGTGAGTTTTTTGAGAACAAAAATCTGCTAACCCTGGAAAAACTTCATACCATTTTCATAACTTTGTCTAGTTTCATTTTATTTCAACCAGCCATTCTTCTTACAATATAATGTTTCCACCTCAACTGTAGTTGTCCTCTATTTCTCTTTGTTAAACTTAGTCTCCATTCAAGAACTAATTTTGTCCATCTGTCATCCGTTATGTCCATTTTGCCTTCACTACTGTATCCACTACGTTTTACAGTTTTGTTCTTTCAAAGGTTACTTGTCTGTTAATGGCATTAAAGTTAAAGCAAGTTTCTGCAAACCTTTCCTTCCCGATGTAACTATATTGGAGGTGCTGACCTAGCTAGAGATAAACGTACTATAAGTGCAGGTTATTACCAAAAGCCTTGAACAACGCTGTTGTAGACAATCCTGTTCTCGCCTTGCAAAGGAAACTGTAGGACGTCTAATTCTATTTGTTGTGAATCGGATTCTTAACATGTATAACCACCAAAATTAAATGGATATCCGGCAAGACACTTATGATTCTTCGTTGAACATCAAGAAATTTTATGATATTATTCACAATAGCAAGAACAGCCTTTAAACTGAATTATTGCCTGCACATATGTAGGTATACATTTTGCAAGAACTACCAAAAAAATACCAACCGAAGCTGTCGACTTTTTGTTTACGTTTCCGCACCTATTAGAATCAATCAATGATCATTGTACTTAACTTCTTTAACTTGAATTACAATCACTCCAATACTTCTACTTTCAATTACTTCAATTTCTCTTCTTCTGCTAACAGATCTAATCGATAATAAACGAAAGTAACCAACCCCAATCTTAGTACGTAACTACTCCAAATAGAATTACAATCAGTCCAATACTTCCGGCTTACGCTTTGCATGGATACACATATGCATTGATATTTTTCAAGAACCATTAAAGAATACCAATTAAAGTTGTTCAATTTCTCTTTCGCTGCTATTAGATCCAATCAATAACAAACAAACAATAATCAATTACAATCATAGTACTTAACTATTCCAAGTCGAATTATAATCAATCCAATACTTCCGACTTATGCTTTGAATGCCCACACATATTGATTGATATTTTGTAAGAACCACCAAGGAACATCAATTAAAGTTCTTCAATTTCTCTTCCGCTGATAACAGATCTAATCGATAATAAACAAAAGTAACTAACCACAATCATTGTACTTAACTACTCCAAGTTGAACCACAATCAGTCAAATACTTCTGACTTATGCTTTGCATGTCCACACATAGGGTTTGATATTTTGTAAGAACCACCAAGGAATACCAATTACAGTTTTTCAATTTCACTTCCGCCGCTAACAGATCTAGTCGATAATAAACGAAAGTAACCAACTACAATCATAGTACTTAACTACAGTAAGTTGAATTACAATCAGTCCAATACTTCTGACTTACGCTTTGCATCCATACACATATGGATTGATATTTTGTAAGAATCACCACATAATAGAATAGAAGGTGGTTAATTTTTCTTCAGCTGCTATTAGATCCAATCAATAATAAACAAACAATAATCAAACAGAATTAGACTTAACTACTTAAAGCTGAATTACAATAAGTGCAATACTTCTGACTTACCCTTTGCATGCACTCACATATGGATTGATATTTCGTAAGAGCCACCAAATAATAACAAATAAAATTGTGTAATTTCTTCTCCGCTGATATTACATCCAATCAATAATAAGCAAACAATAATCAACCACAATCATTGTACTTAACTACTCCAAGTTGTATTACAATCAATCCAATACATCTGACTTGTGTTTTGTATGCATACACATATGGATTGAAATTTTGTAAGAACTACAAAAAAATAGCAATTAAAGTTGTTCAATTTCTTCTCCGACGATATTAGATCCAATCAATATTAAACAAACAACAATCAACCAAAATCATTGTACCTAAGTAGTCTAAATTGAATTACAATCAGTCCAGTACTTCTGACTTAGGCTTTGTATGCATACATATATGGATACATATTTTGTAATAACTACCAAAAAAAAACAATTAACGTTGTTCAGTTTCTTCTCCGCTGGTATTAAATCCAATCAATAGTAAACAAACAATAAGCAACCAAAATCATTCTACTAAACTAGTCTAAATTGAATTACAATCAGTCCAGTACTTCTGACTTAGGCTTTGTAAGCATACATATATGGATTCATATTTTGTAATAACCACCAAAAAAACCAATTAAAGTTGTTCAATTTCTTCTCCGATGATATTAGATCCAATCAATAATAAACAAGCAACAATCAACAACAATCATTGTACTTAACTACTCTAAGTTGAATTACAATCAGTCCAATACTTCGAACTTATGCTTTCTATGGATACATATATGGATTGATATTTTGTAATAACCACCAAACAAAAACCAATTAACATTGTTTAGTTTCTTCTCTGCTGGTATTAAATCCAATCAATAGTAAACAAACAATAAGCAACCAAAATCACTGTACTTAACTAGTCTAAACTGAATTACAATCAGTCCAATACTTCTGACTTAGGCTTTGTATGCATACACATATAGATCAATAATTTGTAAGAACCACCAAGAAATACCAATTAAAGTTGTTCAATTTCTTCTCCGCTGATATTACATCCAATTAATAATAAGCAAACAGTAATCAACCACAATCATATTACTTAACTACTCCAAGTTGAATTTACAATCAATCAGTTCCTAATTTACGCTTTGCATTCATACATACATATAGAAGGCCACCACCAGAAGAAATAGTAATAGAAGTTGTCGAAAGACTTTCGTAAGCATACAGACATAGATAGACCGACACTCTTTTTGAGTTTCTGGCAATCCAAAATTTACATTTCCCTAGAAATCGCAAACTCAAAAATATTTCTAGTTCGAAAATGTAAAAATAACTGTCATTATTGTATCACTGCTACAACTTATTTCGAAGATAAAGACTGTTTCTACAAGCGACTCAACAATAATTTCTTGAGCGCAAGCAGAATCCGGAAGAAAGAAAGCACAGGTGTGTAGAGTATTTACGTTGTTGGATCAATAAGGGCTCCCGTCTAGCGCTTTACAACTCCGAGGCGCATTCTTTATTTGCACGACTCTTCTGGGAAAATTAAAATTAAAACATTCTAACTTAATTATAAAAGCCTGCGTGGCTCGTGTTTACTACTAAACTTGTCAAGTACACTTAAAGAAATCGTCGGCGTTTTACTTTTTTCCCTGTAAACCACAATTCAAAGCTAATTAAAATGAATGAACTCCCTTTTTTACGTTACGCATATAAATGCTCAGGCGGCCGTTTTTAAATGAAAATGCTAGGTAAGTGCATCAATAAAGCTGATCTAAATAAAATATTTTCTCGATATACGTTCACGAACCAGCAAAATGGATGAGAGACGTATGAAATGGGATATTTGAACGAAATGTATGAAATGTAAGTTTCTCGGATTCTTGGATTTACATATTGGATAGGTGAATATACGGTTCATTTGAATTACATGCCATATCCAGATTTTTGAAATGTCGCGACGTATCTCGGTCAAATATCAGCTAAAGTACCTACCCGCTCTTCCGCATTTCAAAGCAGCGAGAAGCAAAAACAGCAACACATTTTATATTAAAAGGAAAATATTTTTACTTTTTCGTACGTATGTGAAAATTTCAGCAGTGCTTAACTCAACATCTAAAGCGGTGAATTCTGGATGATCATTTTAATAAAAAAACTGCACGTTTGAACGATTATGAAATATTACGTCGTAAGACGTGAGAAATACGGAAAGCCTGTAAATAATAAAGATGGGTTTCCATTCCGCATGCAAAAATGAGATAGAGAAGAGGATTTTCCGGCTTCATTACCATTCATAAAGTATTCGCCGGGAGTGCGACTCTCACACAGAAGAAACAGAACCAATGCAAACTCGATTATTAACAAGAATTCTGAAATTTATATTTGCTTATGAAGCGTTATCTGAATATACAGATACAGTGCAGACAGGTTAACATTTTAAATGCAAGGAACATCAATTGGAAATGTTCTATCACAGTACTGTATGAAAGTTTATATTTATGAAAGCTTCAGTCGTAGAGGAAAATGGTACTACAACGCTAGGTGGGTCTTGGCATCCTCAAGGATTCTCTGCCATCTATCACCATCTTGGGCTTTATTCTTCCAGTTGGTTAGTCCTATGCGTCTCAGATCTTTTTCTACCCCGTCTATCCATCGTAATTTAGGCCTATCTCTTCCTCAATTGCCATCTAATTCTGCTCTTAGTACACGTTTTGTGGGTCTTCCTTCCTCCATTCTCATTACGTGTCCTGTCCATCTTGGTCTTCCTATTTTCACTTTTTTTACTATGTTTACGTTTTCATACATTTCATATAGTTCATTTGATTACTTGTTATGTTCATCTGAGTGTGCCGCTCCATCTAGATTAGAGCAATATCCGTTCCATAGGAATCAAATTTCTATTATAATGACCATTTTTATGTTGATTACAGTTTTCGTTATTTTCTTAAAATTTTATTTATGGAAGGCCACTTTCGGCGGCCAAAAATATTCCCTAGAATTCTTCGTCAGCAGCGTTCAGTCTTGCAGATAGTGCATCTTAAGAATTTCTCGGAAGCCGCACGTGTCGATTTTGTTCTAAAACAAATTAGGCTTGGGTAGATGTTTTGCAGCAAAGAGGAAAGCAGTAGGTGCTAGACTTTTGGAACATAACTACGTATTTCTCTGATAACGGGTTCCTTCGCGGCTCATCTACTTAATTGAGTTTTCCCGTATCGTATTTTGCCTTAGGCAATAAAAATCTCGACCAAGTCGGATTTAAATAAATATTAGCAGTGTTAAGCTTTGGTGCAGAACAATTCTGTGTATAATCGTTCCTTCGATTCATATCGGATTCAAGCAACTTAAAAAGTTGGAGCTGTTTTTTTTTTGTTTAAATCGTTGAAATTCCCGTCTCTCAACGTCAACCGACCCTGTTGGAAGCAGACTAACCTCCAGAGGCGTAGCAGCAAACATTTCGTTCCAAAGTTTCCCGAAGGTCATCGTGTACCTTTCTTTGTCCGGCATCTAGAAAATACCCCAAAATTGTGCCTGCCTCTCTCTCAACGCCATTTACCGAAAGACAAAGTAAAAGAACTAGTTTTCTGTGTTGCTGTACGGTTAATTGTAAAAAAAAGTAATTACATATTGTATTATTCTTGTAAACTCAGACGCCACTGGCCACGTAGATATGTTGAAAGATTTTACATGTCGTAAGCCAGGGGCGGCTAGTTCCCCCTTAATCGAACGTTCAATTTAACCGATTGTTGTACTGAGTAAAATACTCCCACTTGCATTTTTTTGTATCGTCATTTATTCCTGAAAGGTTAATTATATGTGTTTTGAAATGATTACATCTCTTATAATTGTATATTTTGTATTTGCGTGTGCATGAATTTTGTAAGCTTCATAAACAGGAGGGAGGTACAATAAAGGTGAGTCCGATTCCCATAAGCCGCCGGCTTCCGGGCCTTCCACGAGAAGCCGCAATCAGCTGTGATTTGGAAGGTGGCGCCTGTTAATTAAGACATCCACTGTACACCACTAGAAAGATTTCCTCCGGTAAGCGGTTTCCGTGAACTCCCCCTACTCCTCTGAGCTAAGCTGTAGACCTTTTTCCACCTATCCTGCTGTGGGTTGACGAAAAAGCTCGTTTGGCCACACTTTCCTTTCAAAAATTTTTCGTTTTCGTTTTCGTCGGATGAGCGTTCAAATTTCGAAGGCATATGTTAGTACTGGTCCTATTAGTGTCTTGTATATTTGGATTTTCTTGTCAAGTTCAACGACCTTGCTGTTTTTCATTCCATAATAACATCTATTAGCTATTAAAATCCTTCTCTTTATTTCTTCTTCTGTTTTTCTTTCATTATTTATTTGGGAGCCTAGGTATGTAAACTCTCGTAACCACCTCTATATTGTAGTCGCCTATTGTTATATTTTGACCTATTCTGTTTCTTCCGCCTCTGTTACGTGACACAATGATCGCTTTTATTTTGTTTGTTTATATCTAGCCATATTTTCTAGACCACTTTTTCTAAGTTGATAAAAGCTTCTACGTTATGTCTCATTGCTCTACTTATCATATTGATGTCGTCCTCGTAAGCCAGAATTTGGGCTGATTTGTGAATATCGATCCAGATGTTTCCATTTTGGATTCTCTTATTACTTTTTCTAGTGCTATATCAAACAGCAAATAGGCAAGAGCATCTCCTTGTTTTACTCCCTTACGTGTTTTGAATTGCTCAGATGTCTCATTTTAACTTTGCACAGTACTTGTTTCTTGTTTTCTTTCTAACATTTTGCAATAATTTTGGATTGAATGGGAAGAGAATGTTTCGTGGATTTATCGATCGATGTATGGTGAAAATGTGAAATTCGGGTTTGTCTGCGAAACAGTAAATATAGAGAAGGATAAGCCAAGAAACTACAAACAAATGAGGACACGAATAAAAGAAAAACAAACAAGACGAAGGAAATTGATATAAATACAGAAAACAGGAAAGGAAGGAATAAAAATGGAAATAGATGGAAAAATCAAGACCGAAATGGGAAAACTAGAAAAAGAATATAAAACAAAAATATGTATGAGAATTGGTGTATGGAATATCCGATGTGAAATAGTGGAAGAACTGATAAATCACCAAATAAAAATACTGAGAATCACAGAACAGAAACTGAAGGTAAAGGTATGTGTAGACTACATAGGGGATATTCTCTAATCTGGTCGGAAATAGAGAAAAAAGACGGTGGGGTTAATAATAGCAACAAATAGGATAAAATGTATAATAGAGGAAAAATATGTAAATACATGAAGAAATACAAGTGATAAACGGAGAAATATCGACTAAAATAGTAGCGTATTAAGTCAATGAATGTACAAGGAAAGAAGACCATGATGCATTTTTCAAACCTATAGAGGAAGAATTAAATAAAAAAGAAGAAAAAAATTAATTGTGAGGTACTTATGGACGAGTAAGCAAACAAATACAAGGATTGAGGGATATATGCGAACAAAAAAAGAAGAAAATAAAAATAACAGTGGAGAAAAAATTATAGAACCAAGCACAGAAAATGATCTGATGATAACAAATACAAAGTTTAAACACAAAGATACACAAATACACGAGATTAAACGAAGCAGAAATGCTTCAATAATTGACTACTTCATAATAAGAAAAGAGAAATAAAAACAGAGTATGAAAAGTAACAACACAAGTAGAGATTGCGGCCATTAGCTACTGAAGACCGAAGTGAAAAATAAAATAAAAAAAAATCTAGACAGAAGAAGAAAGAGAGTATAAGAAAATGTAGAGAGTTTTCCGGGAATAGAAGTCAGGAGTAATACTACCCTTTTATAACAATGGAGCTAGACCTGAATACAGCAACGGGAGATAACGCTGTCCCAGGGAAAGTATTACCCAAAAAAATACAGAACAGAATAAGATATAAAATTGAACTGACAGCATATGATACACAATGGGGAGTGAGAAGTAAAAGAAGTACCCAAGACCAAATGTTTACAATAGGACATTCCAGGGAAATTGGTATTAAAAACAAATAGCGAAACCTATGTTTGTTTTATAGAGCTTGAAAAGGCTTTCAATAAAATAAGAGAAGAAGATATATGGAGAATCTTGAAAATACGTGGTGTAGAAAAGGGAATAATAGAATCAGTAGAAGGTATGTATATAAATAATAAAAACATCGTAAGGATAAACAATGAAATTCGAAACAATTTTTAGCAGAGATAGGGATGTATGTTGAGTCCATTACTGTTTGCGGTAGTGTTAGATGAAGCTATAAGAAAGGCAAAGAAAACGATGAAGGCAGTAGAATTGGGATATTGGAAAATGGAAGAAACACAGAAAAATTGAAGTAATATTCGCAGATGACAAACTCAGAAAAGGATCTGCAACATAATCGGGATGTGACGGAGATAAAATTATTAAAATAAATATAAATATAAACATAGACAACACAAATAGTATAATTATCGCCAATGGAAATAAAACACATAATAGAATACTACAGAAGAAACAAATAGTAAATACCTAAGAGCTATAATAGAGAGCAATCGTAGGATAGACAAGGTGATAAATGTAAGAATGTGAAGAAACAGGAAGAATATTCATCATGATGACAAGAACTTTCTTATGAAGAAAGTACATACCGAAGAACCTAATAACGGAAGTAGTCAAGGAGATAGTAAGATCAACAATACGTACAGTATTGAAATATGGACACTCTCAGTAAAACATAGACCACAAGCAAATGAGACATAAATACACTTTTTGAGGAAAGTAGAGGGTAAAACGAAAAGAGATATAATAAATTATGAGACATATAGGCAGCAATTGAAGATTGAACCCATAAACGACAAAATACAGGTAGGACAGCTGCGATGCTTAGGACGTGTTTGTCATAGGCTCGACGAAAGGTTTACAAGGGCAGTGTATGAAACTAAAGTGCGAAAAAACACAATGAGAAGACCAAGAACATGTAATGGCAATATTAAAGAAGTAGCTATTAAAAACTAAGTACCCACTTAATCTAATATAATGGGCTATATTGCTATATTGAATAAATATATTTTAAGAACTTCTAACACTAAGAAACCAATTTTTTAGTGATAAAAAATAATGGAAGATCTATTTACAATAAATTACAAAGCCGTATCAGTGTATGTATCAATATTTCATAAAGTAAATAGTAATCCAATGGAGACCATGGGCAGAAAAAAGACACCGAGGCAGGCTAATAATGAGATGGTATGATAACATAAGAAAAGTGACCGGGTTACCATGGATAAAAGTGGCACAAAATCGTGATACCTGGAAAGACTTGAGGGCTCAGTACTGGGCGAACTGAGGGCTAAAAAAGAAAGAAGAAGAATAGTAGATACCACATAATATAGTCAGATTGTCCCTTTAGTTGCTAGTGTGAAGAAGGTGCTCCGACAGTTTGATGAATTTCAAGTTTCTTAGATTATTTAGGACATCTTTGTCTACAAGCAGCACTTGTTGGTTTCTTACGATTTCTGCACTGAATATTGTCAGGATTAATTCAACGCTGCTACCAAATTCTTCGTTACACGCCCATGCCGTTTGGGCCTCCGGTAGTAAAGTTTTCCTCCAGCGATTGCTATTTCTGCGCCTTGGCCGTCTTCATATACGTGTATGTCTAGAGTTTTACACGATTAGTCAGTTGGAGTCATCTTTGATCTCCGTGGAACTGCAGCCCATGTCCGCGCTGCCGTGAAATCTACGACCGCGAGACCTTCTACGCTAGTTGGATAACTTTGGAATACAGGATTCGTTACATGAGGTGCATTAGGAATCTCCTACTTACCCCCACCAACCTATAGATCGAATTCCTGATTCCAGGAGCCACTTCCAAAAGGTTTGCTTCTTGAATTCTTTTTTAAATCTGTGTGTATCTGTCGTTTCGCAGTCTTTATACCAACATGTTCAGTTCCTAGGTGTATTTCCGGGTCCGATGGTTGTTAATATTAATGTTGTATGCTGAAAATTATATTCGAATATTTCCTGTAAGTTACCCGTGGGTGATAATTCGGTGTTCCTGATTTGTTGTAAAACATTTATATTTCCCTAAATTCGTTACCACCAGTTGTTTTATAACAGAGTATCGCTTTTAAGAATACAACCATGCAGTATAAATCTAATTTCTTATTTGCATCCAAAACTGTATTGGTTTGATATATACAAAATTGTGCCTTATATATATATATATATCAGTGGAGGCCTGCCTTAATAGAAAAGTTGAGACAGGTAGAAGGGACTCGTCAATAATATATATACGTAGATTTAAAACTTTGGAAATAGAATAACAATCTGCTATTATATAATACAGAACTGCCGAAGTTGCGTGTTATTTTTAGTTTTTATTTACAGCTGTTGATGGATGAACAAAATAATCTCAATATGTACAAATAACAAACAGCATCACCAAATTGTAATTTGAAACTGTAAAGTATTGTTATATTTTTAAATATATTTAATCTACTTTACGGTTTACGAAGGAAAACAGATTCATCCTATTAATACAAAAAAATTATGTTTTAGTTTAATGAATTTAATAAATTAATTTTTGTTTGATTTCATACACTGCACACATCAGAATATTTCTTTTAGGCTCTAGCTACCCAAAAACATTTTTTCATTATCTTGAAAACTGCCTCGTGTTCTATCCAAACATTCGGTCAGAAAATTTGCCACGGGAACAACAAAGGAAGAGTCTACGTAAACATATTTTTTAATGCAACTTCCTACGCCTTTGTAATAAATTGAGAGCTTGTTAAATTTTGAATACAACAGTATTCTATTTCCATTTCTGCTTTAAAAATATGTCCAGAGTAATGTTTTTCAAGTTAGCTGTTACTCTGCTAAGAAATTACAAAAATTACAAATACTCGTGTATTAAGAACATAATTAGCTTACATCTTACAAAAATACAGTGTTGCATTTAAAAGATATATTTTGGACTATAATTTGAAGCAGCTGTAAGAAAATTTAATAGAATGTTGTGAGGTGATAGAGGCATCAAACATTTAGTAAATAGTATCTTTACTGATTAACGAAACTCGTGACACTCGGCCAGCTAAGTGGTGCTCCCTTAAAAGTGACTAACGCAAACCAATATTCATATAGCAGGGCAACCTAAATTATTTTTTATTTAATTTATTTATATTGAACAATGCTGCCTGCTTATGACGATACTAGGTCGAGCTGTCAGTTTACGTTAATTTTAAGTAAAATGTTTCAAATCACTAAGAGCCAGATTTGTTACGGCTGCAGCTTTCGTTTATGTATCAGGTGCTATACAACTAGAAGGCAACCGTGTAAAAGAATATTAAGATGCTTTAAGAAAACAGGCAAATTTGTTAATTCCAGACGATGTAGAAGCATATGTGTACCTTCCATTTTTTACTAGGCGCCCGTAGTCAGGTCAAGCAAATAAGTAATTAAAAAATTAAATTCGTCCGACTAAATGGGTATATCACTTCCACATTCGTCTGTCTCGCCGATGCTATTGTTACGAATTGTAAACATTAATGTATAATGAAGCATATGTATACCTTCCATTTTTTACTAGCCGCCCGTAGACATTTCAAGCAAATAAATAATTAAAAAATTAAGTTCGTGCGTCTAAATGAGTATATCTCTTCCATTTTTTTCTGTCTAGCCGATGCTATTGTTAGGAAATGTAAACATTAATGTATAGTGAAGCATATGTGTACCTCCCATTTTTTACTAGCCGCCTGTAGACGGTAAAGCCAACGTACTGTCTTGGAAACAGATTTAGAAATTGCTGGATTACGCAAAAAAGAATTTTTAACTATTCCACTGTAAAATATACCTTTTAGTTAGAATGGCAAATCAATCGACCTGTATACGTTCTATGATGGTGCGATGAAGGACATAAATAATAACAAAATTAAATTCGTGTGAATAAATGTGTATTTCACTTTTCACGTTCATCTGTCTCGCCGATGCTATTCTTAGGAATTGTTAAGATTAATGTATAATGCAGCATATGTGTACCTTCCATTTTTTACTAGCCTCCCGTAGACAGGTCAAGCAAATAAATAATAAAAAATTAAGTTCGTGCGACTAAATGGGTATATCACTTCCACGTTCTTCTGACTCGCCAATGTTATTGTTACGAATTGTAAAATTAATGTATAATGAAGCATATGTGTACCTTCCGTTTTTTACTAGCCGTCCGTAGACAGGCCAAGCAAATAAATAATTAAGAATTTAAGTCCGTGCGACTAAATGTGTGCGCGTGCTCAATCCAATATGAGTTATCTTGTAAAATAAAATGGCATTTATGTCTACCATAATACCAATTCTTACAAAAACACTTCGTCAGAAAATAGAATATTTCTTAAAAGCAGTAGATCAGTAGTAACTTCATTTCTTAACAATTGACAGAAAGGCTCTCGATGTGACGTGGTAAGGATGAAACCGGTTTACTTTTAAAATGTTAAATACTGAACTTTGGCTAAAGCCTACAGTTCCACGTTCTTCTGCCTCGCCGATGCTATTTGTTACGAACTGTAAACATTAATGTATAGTGAAGCATATGTGCACCTCCCATTTTTTACTAGCCGCCCGTAGACGGTAAAAACAACGTACTGTCTTGGAAACAGATTTATAATTGCTGGATGATGGAAAAAATCATTTTGAGTTATTCCACTGTAAAATATACCTCTTTGTTCGAATGGTAAATCAACCGATTTGTATATGTTCTACGGTGGTGCAGTCAAGCAGATAAATTATTAAAAATATATGTTCGTTTGAATAAATGGGTATATCACTTTCCGCGTTCTCCTGCCTCAGCATATACAAAGTAAACAAAAAGCTGAAGATGTAGCTCTTGATTCAGCAACGTTCAGGTTGTCGAACATCAGAGGTGTAATGTGGCTGTCGAGGAAAACAAACGATCAGTACAACACGGGGAAGTAAAACACGAGACAGTTGCGAGATAAATTTATCTCCGTAAAGGTCGCGGTCAAAGTGTGATTACTTTGCACAAAAACTTGAAACAAAGAAAATTGTATTTTCCTTGGCATGCGTTTTCCTTTCTGCAATTCTTCTTCTGTATTTGCGAGCGTCTAAGAAATAGAAGGGCTGCGAAGGATAACTGATGAGGAACTGTTTCAGTCTATCGCCCTTTGGACGAATGAAACGCCCGCCATTTCTTAACCCACCCTAAAATGATACAAAAAAAAGCTTCGTTTCCTAAAATTAATTAGATTGCATCCAAGCGAAGAAAAACCTGAAAAATTCAAAAATTAATTACTCCTTGTTTATACAAACTTAAAGTGTCCTTATTTAAACTTAATATCCAGATCTATATTTTCTCAATTATATTATGTCTCCTATTTTCTGCTTGATGTAAGTAATTTTCTGGTTTCCTAATTATATGGAAACCTTTTCGAAATATAATCAAATTCTCTTGATAAGTTGCTGATTATAAAAACCAGGATTTCGAAGCCCTTAAGAAATGTTAAAATAAGCATTTACTCATATAGCTTGAAAAAAATTCTCCAAATACATAAAAGCTTCTTGAGGAAATATATATTTCTGAAAAATACGTATTTACATTTAGCTTAGGAACGTTTACAGTTACAATTACTTAATTGGCTTTTAACATAATACCACGTCGTAATTAACGAGAAGACGAGCGTCCGTGAAAAGGATTAAAAAATAAATACGCCGAACCAAAATAATCTGAGCTTCTAACCTGCCGCAGATAATATAAAACGTTACGCAAGTTTGGAAATGTTTATGTGGAAAAGTATTTAATGTTACAAGAAGATGTAAAATATTCATCGAAACAACAAAAAGAAAGAAATATACAGACATTAATAGAATGTTACCAAATATGCGTTTATATGCACATTCACATTGCATATAGTTATAAATGATTCTTTTAAATGGATTTATACGCACTGTCAAATTGCATATGTTTATTGAAAGCTCGTACGCATACATTTGAAAATCTTATCAAATTGCATACATTTACAAGAAGATCTTAGGTGTGTATATATGCAACTTTACGTTGCACAGATATTAAGAATGGTCTAAAATATGCTTGTATATGCACTTCCATATTTTATGCATTTATAAGTAGATCTTACATATGCATTTCATATTACATGTATTTAAAAAAACTTACTTACCTATTTATGTGCAGCATAAAATAGCTTCATTTATAAAATATGCGGCGACATGCGCTTTCAAAGAGCATGTATTTATAGAAGATATTTTATATATTCTTCCATATGTACTTACATATTAAATCATGCAATTATAAGGAGGTTATAAGGTAATAAGGTAATAAAAGTACACGTATGGGGCTACTACTTATGTATTTATATGTACTATTCAGTTGCATGCATTTATAGAAAACTGTTAAACGTACCTTCATGTGCTCTTTCAAGAAGCATATGTTTATAATAAACTCTCAAATACGCATGTATATGCACTTTCAATATGAGCGTATTTATAAACATATTTTAAATATGCATTCATATGTCCTTATATATTACATGCAATTAAAACACATTTGAAACCAGAAGTTGAAAGCACATAGAAATGTATATTTATTTCTATTTGGTTTCAAATTGCATGTACCTTTAAGAAGCTCCGAAATGTGTATTACTATGCACTTTAAAATTAGCTTTCAAGCAGTATCCATTTATAATAAACTATTAAATGTATCTCTACATGCACTTTCAATGTCCATGTATTTATAAAATTGTGTTAAATTTGCGTTTATATGCACCTTTACGTGCATAGATATACAAAATGCTCTTAAATATGCATCTACATGCAGTTACAAATTGCATGCATTATAAATATGCCATACATATGCATTTTAAATTGCTCGTAAATACAAGAAGGACTTACTCAACATTTACACGCACTATCAAATTTCATTTATAAAATATGCGCTGATATATCCCTTTAAGAAGCATGCATTTGTAAGCAGTGTCTTATGTATTATTTTATATATGCTTATATTACATTAAGCAATTGTTAAAAGCCTTAAAGACATTTCTGTGCCCTTTCAAATTGTATATACGCTTTAAACGCTCCGAAATGTTTTTTTAAGATTCGTAGAGTTGCCAAAGGCTGCTCCAAGATTCCCATGCCAGCCAGCTTACCCCGGCTCAGCACATTTCGTGCTATTTACAAGTCTAACATGCCGCACCCTTGCAAAACCCCATGCCACAGACACCACAAACACCCTGGGAAAGTGCAGTGCTCAGGATTCGAACCTGAGAGACTTTGGTAGAATAACTCCAAGCCAAGCGCTGCGGCCATTACTTTACCGCAGTCCCCTCCTCCGAAATGTGTACTATGCATTTTAAAATTAGATGTACATATATATATAAGAAGCGTATACTCATATATTTTTATATACTACTAAGTTGCCTTGATATGCTTATGCTTAATGGTAAACTCTTAAATATACCTTTATCTGCACTTTCAACTTGTATGTACGCTCAAACGCTCCGAAATGTCTATTATGCACTTTAAAATTAGATGTACATATAAAAAGCGATCACCAATATATTATTATGTACTACTACACTGCATACAGTTACAGAAAACTGCTAAATGTATCTTAATATGCTCATAGGTTTATGATAAACTCTTAAATATAGGTTTATATACAATTTCAACATGCACGTAGTTATAAAAGCTATTAAGTATGCATTTATATGTCCTTGCATATTACGTTCAATTGTAGGAAGCTTTAAATATCCATTTCTATGTGCTATCAAATTGTATGCATGTTGTAAGAACTCCAAAATATGTATTGCTATGCACTTTAAAATTATAGATGTATATGTAAGAAGCTCTTGTTTATACATATATATGTACTATTAAGTTGCATACATTTATAGAAAACTGCAGAACGTACCTTTACATGCTCTTTCCGAGAGAGTATATAGTAAACTCTTAATGAATACACATTTATACGCACTTTCAATATGCATGCATTTGAAAAAATTTTTAAAATATGCATTTATATGTCCTTACGTATTCCATGCGATTACAAAAATCTTAAATGCATTTCGAAGCATTTTCAAATTGTATTCATGTATGAAAACCCTTTAAATGGACATTAAAGTGCACTTTCAAATTGTATGTACATACAAGAAGTCTATACTCTTACATTTATATGCACTTTTAAATTGCATGCATATATTAGAAGCTTCAAAATGTGCGTTGATTGGTACTTTCAAATGGCATGTATCTATTTACAAGCTCTGGAATGTACATTTACATGCATTTTCAACTCGCACGTATATGTATAAAGGCCTTAAATGCATACTACATTCATATTACATGCAATAAAAAAACCTTAAACGTGCAGTTTCAGATTATATTCATGTATTAAATTCTTTAAGTGTACATTGCTATGCAGTTTCGAGCTGTATATGTATATAAAAAGCTCATACTCATACGTTTATATGCACTATTAAATTATATGCACATATTAAAATCTTCATATGACATGTATCTATATACCAGATTCTGAAATATGCACATTCAACGAACATGTGTTTGTAAAGAGGTCTGAAATATGCATGTACATGTACTAAGATATTACATGCAGCTGGCAGAAGCTCTTAAGTATGCATTTATATGCATTTGAAGAGTACATGAATATATATATATATATATATATATATATATATACAGTGAAAAATATGTATTTATATGCACCTTAAAATCACATGCATTTATATAAGGCTCTTAAATAGATCATTATACGCAACTGCATATTTATACACGTCAATACTTTACATGTTGATAAAAAATTAATAAATATAAGTCTGCATAGGTTTACTCTATGGAAATACATTGAAATGTTATCCTGTAGGTATTTTGATATAAGTCACTGAGCATCACTGCATACGAGGAGGCTAAAATAATTGACCAAAAAGTAAAATATAATTTAAGTTATTTCACAAACCATTTCAGGATATTATTAATAGTTAACCTGAAGGCAGGCCATATATTTTCCTTCGCAAATCCCTACGTTTTAAACAAAGTACAGAATCGGTAATGTATCATATTATTACCAACATCAGGAATTAGGAGTGGCAGTCGTAATATACAACAAACCTACACGAAGAGAATCTTTATCAACATATAATGATATAACTGATATAAGTAAAGTGGTTTACTTGATAACTTATAATTGCGTTATGAACCCCAAATTGGAGGTATTCCTATAGCAAAAATCATGTAGATAATTCTGATTTTTAACGAACAAATTCAAGGCACATTTGAATTGAGAAAATTGAAGAAAATTGAAAAAGTCGTTACCACCACAACATTTAAAACACCTAAATGCGTATTTCGGCAGTTAAGTAATCTTTAGTAGCATATCTTTAGTAGAAACCACTTCTATAATATAAAATATGGTGGTGGTAAGGAGTTCCACAAAGTTTAATAGTATGGTTGTACAGCGATTGTTTATTAAACTATAAACAGGACGAGTGCTATTTTAAGATTTTTTGTTGCAAACTTATAAAAATATACCGCTCCTTATTCAAGTCATTCCTTGTCTTGCTAGTTTTGTAAGAATTCCTTCATACTAAATTCCATAAAGTTAAGCTTAAGTTGAGAATAAACGTTGTAACGTTTTCCGCGCCTAAAAGAAGGCAACCCTTTTTACATATTTAGTGATTCTCCTGCTTATAGGACTTCTTAATATTTCGAAGTTACATTTCCGCCAAGTCAACGCGGTGCCTAGTGGAGTTTCAAACGTTGGGGGGAAGGAGATTCTAAATGACGTTTCCGTAATTACGTCAGTCTGTTGAGTATAGTCGGTCTTATTGGAAGTATATTGTGAATAGTGAGCTATTTCTTTTAATTCGTTTTGCTATTGGAAATTCATTTTCCGCTTTGGGAGTCACTACACACAGGAGGTTTTCCCATAGTTTAAGGGCAGCAAATCTTCAGGAATTTATTTCCAATATAGAATTTACTCCGGTAAAGAAGATTTTGTTTGGTGTTATGCCAGAGTCCATCAACTGGTGAGTTGGTTATGACTAGCAAATCTTTGTCTTCTCTTAATTTCCAGAACCTTAATTCTAATCTCCGATAAATTTAATTTAGGCAAAATTCGTGCGGCTGGACTTCCCGAAATTAAGGCGACGCAGTAGAAAAACTTTACATTCATACGTATTGTTCATATTGATACGCTGTCATCGTCGAGTAACATTGGGAAGGTTTTTCCCGAACCGAGTGGACGCCTGGGGCTATAGATAAGGAGTCTGGTGCTCGGTCGCGCTGATTGCCGCCACATCTTGAACAAGGGAAGTGCATTTAAATAGTACCTTTTAAAAATTGTATAACCTTGCCTTGTTTACGATTTCATTATCGTTATTTAAGAGTTAATTTAATAATTGATTTGGGGTCACTGAATTGTGTCATTGGGGTTTTAATTGGGGATCTGCGTAAATACTATTGTAATATTCCATTTACTAGGGGAAACAATTTTACGTGAATCATATATACAGGGTACTCCGATACAGGGTTGATATTGCGTGTTAAAGAGTTCGCAGTTTGAACATTTTTGTCCTAGATCGTTCTGATCACGCATGAATTGTAACGCGGAGGCCTCCTATGTTACGGATTGCGCTAGAAATTACTGGTTTCTTATTCGAGTAAAGCAATAAAGGTCCGAAAAATTGTTTGAGTGTCGCCCGATTTAAGTTAGTTATATTCAGTTCTAGGAACGTAAAATTGGGACTGCTATTTATTTTAATTTATTTTTCTTGTATAGAAATATTAGAATTGTGGGTTGTTTTTTCTATTAAGTAAAAAGAATTTTGGTTGCAACTTGTTTTTTATTTTACGATGAAATATCTAGAAATAAGTCTACCTAAAGCACAGATAGGAGATATGAAGGTAGGTAATTATCTATCTTGGGGTCCGACTACCCATTTAACATCTCGGACGAAGTTAGTAAAGTATAAGTCGGTGGCGCCTCTAAATTAATTGTTGGAACCTACTCCTTCGTCGATTGGGTTTCCGGGATTCTAACTTTTGTCAACTTGGTAATTTTCTACCTAAGCAGTGACGTAGTTGCGAAGTGTTTTTTGTAATTCAACTAATTTTTGGTATGTAGTAAAGATAATAGGCGTGACAACGTTAACGTTAACTTAGCATCAAACTGGTTTACCGCCGTTCACAATATCCATTTCGTGACAATACGTTCGTATTTCGAAATACTTTAAATGTGGACAACTACACTAGTGTAATAGCAGTATTTGTAGGACTAATTCTAAATGGCTTTGCTCTAATTGTTACATTTATCTAATGGGGTAGAATACAGCAGCCGAAAATTCAGTTTTAATAGTATTGATTGATTTATAAGCAAAGTTTAAGATTTAAAGAAAAAGCGAAACCCTTGCTAGCATATCGCACGTATTAGCATTAGGGTGTAGGTCGAATTACAAATTTTCTGAGGTAGCGTACACGACTGCGAACGTGTAACTCATATGGATTCCCATATGTAGGTAAACGGAACATGTTATGATTGAAGTTAATTTGAAGACATACGATTGATTAGGGTGTTGTTCTACCTAGGTCTAGCCAGTGGCGTACGAAAAGGTTATAGCGGGGGTAATAATAGTCCACAACATGTTTTCCACATCTGCTACATGTCCTGCCATATAGGATTGCATGCTTTAAAACCTTACAAACTTGGAAAGGTTAAGATTCTTCATTTTTTTGATATATTTTAGTAACAGTAGTCGCTTCTGATACATGTTATAATACTTTTGTAGCCAATAAAAATATTTAGTAATAAGGTGGAGTAGACAATCCCCTAAATATACATTTTCTGTGCAAACGGCTTTAAAGAAAAGCACTAAAGGGTATAAGCTTTGAAATAATTTTTCGGAGAAACAACATTCATGGATGTATATGCAAGAAATTTAACAGTTTATTTATCAATCAGCAATTTTCAAATTTTGAACGGCTTTTGTGCGAATATGAAATCTAATCAAGTAGTTTTATTGGCATTAAGTTGAGTTTAATTTGGGAAAACCAATACTGTCTACAGGGTTATCTCAACTATAACAACCGTGCTTTCGACAAAACATTCTACATGAAGATTCCGATAAATGGTGGATACAATGCAGGCGGTTTAAAATGACTACCGGTTTAACCGGAAATATAACATATTTTTTATTTTAAATAGAACAGTTTGTATATTTTTTGATTAATCGATAGAACTCTTTCTTATTATTTCAGTAATATAATATTTGATGCCTTTATTTTTAACAATTCTCGAGATAATTAATAAAACACTCAACAATATATAATGCTTGGTAATTTGTTTTATTATCTAATACTAATCGGTTGCATAGCGGAGCACTGCAGACGCCGGGCACACGGTATTCCTAGTCCAGGGCAATCCCCGCTGGTCAGTACTTGGTTGGGTGGACAACCAATATCCTGGCATATGCAACCTGTCATGCTTCGGAGGGTACGCAAAATCGTCGGTCCCAGTTGTCATACAAACATCTTTGACAATCGTAAACCATACAGTAGAATTTCTCTTCTCTGTTCGACGAGTTAGGTTAGCTACTCAATTGTAGGTAGTTAACAAGCCATTGATCTATACACAGAAGAAGAAGAAGAAGAAGAAGAGGATCTAATACCGCATGACAATAAAACACTAAAAGGTACACAAATAAAAGGAGCAAATACCATCGCGTAAGAAGATGTTTAAAATGACCACCATTTACCCTTGGCAATATACTAGAGGAGATAGACCAAAGCCTACAGTTACAGTAATAATATACTCTACAGGAAATCCTATTTTGCCACTAATTCGTAATCTAAATTCTTCCAAATTATGTGATCGTTCGGTATAAACTCCAGATTTTAAAAGTCCGCAAAGAAAGAAATATATTGAAACCAAATATTATTGAGTAATTCCCTTTTATTTCAAGAGCAGGAAAAATTAGATTTTTTGTATACTTTTGCCCTGCGAATCGAACATCAACACAACATAAACCAATCAAAATTTGATACCTTTACAAAACTGCTTAAGCTTCTCACATTCTCTTATTTTCATGAGCTGCTAGATAATTACGTAATATTATTGTTCCATATTTCTAATATTATTAAAATAAACCCATCAAACCTTATATCGTTGAATTCGCAGATAAGAGTTCCATCGATACATCTTAAAATATATAAAGTACTCTTTTTAAAATACATTGGCGAGCAAAAAATTTAGGTTACCTTATAGTTACGATGCATTTGTGGAATTTTCTGTTTTAAGTTTATGTTGGCCAATTGTAAACCATTGTACTATAGTTTGTAGGCTAAATTAAATATTCAGTGATGAATCGCAAATCATATTTTCTGGATTTTACGATTTATTTTGAAAGAGCAATAAATTTACAAATACATTACAGACTAAAAAATGAAAAAATAATTACTAATAACGTGTATTCCCTCCTCGTTCGTTAATGACTGCTTGAAGTTGACGAGGTATTGTTATGTTCATTTGATTTTGCCTTTTCATCTGAATTAAAGTCATAGTTTAATTGCCGCTTCATAGGAATTAAAATTCTATTTTAATTGCCGTTCTTAAGTCGATCGCTATATTATTTTCTTTTAAGATTGAGTTATGGGAGGCCAATTTCGCAAAGTCTTTGAAAGTTGCCTATGTGGGCTAGAATTACCGATCAAAAACAATTCTCGGAAATGTTGATTCTCGGAAGTCGCATGTGATATTTTGTTCCAGAATTATTGCACCATATTTCGCAATGTGGTGTAACCTTTTTGGGCAATGCAGGTTCTCGTTGCGTTTAGTTCTTTAGTCGGACTTAGCATGTTCTTCGACCAAGTCGGACTTATCATCTTCTCCGTCTCGGTTCCTTGCGATAAGGGCCGTAATAAATACTATAGGGGCGGCTTGGGTTTTCGATGGGTGAACTATCGAGCCCATTTGTTGTTCCTGTGCATGTTGCTGCAACAAACTAGGAAGGTGGCACCTGTTAATTTCGACATACCCTGTACACAACCAGGAAGACTTCTTCCCGTAAGTAATTTCCGTGACCCCCCCTACTCCTCTGAGCTAAGCTGTAGGCCTTTTTCCAACTATCCGGTTGCGGGTCGACGAAAAAGCTCGTTTGGCCCGTAACAGTACATATACCTTGAATTAATTTAAGTATTACATTCTGGTCGATGTTATGCCATTCTAGCAATAGTAACTCCCTCAGCCCCTGGGCAGTTCTTGGAGCTGATGTATGCCTTCGAATACGATGTTCCAACTCATCCCAGATATGTTCGGTGGGATTCATGTCCAGACTGAGGGCTGGCCAATCGAACCGCGCAATTCACACCTCATCCAGATATCCTCCGACAACTCTAGCTGCATGAGGTCTAGCATTATCGTGCATAAAAATGCCACGCTCCCCCATAGTGATCATAAAAGGCATAACATGAGCTTCTAGAACGTCGGTAATGTACCTGTGAGCTGCCAGGGAATTATTCTGTATGAAAACCAACTCTGTGCGTGCTTGTGAACTGATTCCTGTCCAAACCATAACAGACCCGTTTTCTCCATACTCGCCGATGTCCGTCTAATCCAGTGAGCCAAAAACGCGACTCGTCTGCAAACAGTACCTTGCCCCAGTCCTCATTATTCCATGCCACGTGATTTCGGGCAAAAGTCAATCTTGCAACTCGATGCCGACGTTGCCATGGTGGACCTGTAGCCATCCTTCTATAAAGCAATGCAGCAGCACGAAGCCTTCTCCCAACGGTCCATTCACTAACATTTACATCTCTAACTTCTTGGAGTTGATTTCGTAGCAAAACCGCAGAAGCTGTTCTATTCCGCAAACTGGAGGACACCAAACATTGCTCATCTCTTTGGGCGGTGACCCTTTTTCGCCCGGAACCTGGTCTACTGGTTATCAGGCCAGTCTTCTCATAGCATTGGTACAGCTTTTGTACAGCACAAAGGCTCTAACCAACAATTCTTGCAGTTTCACGATTGATACGACTGATACGTTCTACATAGAGAAATCGAAGCTAACTTCAAAAAAAGACACCAAAATGTAAATTTTTAATTAGAGCGAATGCACGCTATTTCATAGGAGTTGTAATTACGGTGATAATACATGATAGATATCAAATACGACAGATAATATTTCTCGAAAAACACATGATTAAGCGCTTGCTATGATTTACAGTTGGCCAGTATAAGCTTAAAGCAGGAAATTCCACAAAGATATCATAATTATTAGGTGACTTCAATTTCTTGCTCGGCAGTGTAGAAATAGTTGATACCAATTCCGGCTTAACCATGAGACGAGCTAACAGCAACGGCAAGGTTATGCCGGGAATTTCATGCCACGGAACTCCAACCTACCCTAAAATGAACTTCTGAACTTCGAATCGTCTGAACAAAAACGTGTCTACGGATTGTGTTCTTCAGTTTTCTAACTCTACTAGATGGCTGGATCAATATAGTGGCATATATTCCACTGCTCGTGCTTCGAAGAACACGTAAAGCCGTCGGTCCCGGTTGTCATATCAGCATGTATAACAACCGTAAACTGTGTAGTTGCGCTTGTTAGTTCTGTTCAATTAGTTAGACTAGCCTTCTGTCCGACATTTGTTCAAAGATATAGCTCACAAATGCTACTAATTGTAGGTTATTGTAATTAACAAGTCATTGGCTTATACACAGAAAAAGAAGCAGAAGAAGAATAGAGATATTCCTTGCTCAAATCTAGAAAACTTCCAACCATTTCCTCGTGTTGCTCAAAGCATCTTGCAATTCGGTTGTAGAAAGAATCTACAAGAGTAGTTGATTATTTATTTATTATTGTTATTGTTAAAAGTTGTACAAATGCAATTGGTGTTTATCGCAAAAGTCAAGATTATTCTATTATTACCATTTGTTTCTTGATTTCTAAAGCCCACTAGAGGCGATCGTGGGGTAGAGGTTAGCACGTTATAGACTTCTACGTTGCAGGTCTTAGCTTCAATACTCTATACCGGAAGATCGGATTTTTAACGGCCGAATTCCTTCGCAAGGCAGTGGCAAACCAGCGAAGTGTTCTGCCTAGTAAATCTTCTCTGTAGTAGAAATGTTTACACTTTCCGTGCTTTGGAGCCCACGTTAAGCCGTAGGTCTTCTATGTCTATAGCACTCTAAACGCGCAACACAGACATAGGAGAGAAGATTGCTACGTCTCGTAAGAAGATGAAAGCCCACTAGATATTTCCAAGTGATCTTCTCAACATAAAATGCTTACTGCAATAGTTTTCGCTTATATGTAATCCTGTACCTCACCAATGGCATCTCGGAAACGGTCAGAGAAAAGTTACGCTTTGTCATGGTGATTGCGAATTTGAAATGAAATCCTGTATGTTTTATTCGTTCTTGATTCATCACGAAAAACAACTGAAAATTATTATTTTAGAAATAAATTGTTATCTTCCCTACCATTGACGGTATTGCAGTCAATCGTGGTAACTTTATATTTTGGTCCCTGTGATTTGACTAATAGGTATTTTTTAAGGTTTCTAGATTTCAAGCAGTTATACTCAACTTTATTATTTCTACGGTCGACATATTGGACTATAACACCGTTAGATAGACAAGAAAATATCTTCTAACTTAACTTTTTACTCCCAAAAAGTTTTTGAAATTTTGATAATTTGTGTAAATATTTTATAAAATCGCTTTGGCGTTAAAAAACAACTGAAGCAATAATTAAAGCGGCAAATTGTGTTGCTAATTGTCATTTAAACTAGTTAAATACTGCAACCATTTTATTGTTCTAACGATAACGAGATAAGAAATTCAAGATGTAGATGATTTATAAAATTTTCAAAATGCGCGCTGTTTATAAATCAATTGAAACTAGCAAATGATTTGTTTTAATAACAAAACAGACATATTGCGTTGAAGTTCTGTACGTATAGTTTAATTAAAGTGTTTTTTAATTGTCAAAATGATGAAAGGCAGGATTATGTAAGATGTCTACATTGAAACTTGTATCCAGAGGGACAGCTACCCCACCGAATAATATTTGCAACAACTTCGGGAAATTTGGCTACCTGCGGCAGCTTTAGAAGACCGCGAGGGCCGTATAGAAAAGGAGTTATTGCTAATGAGGTAAATGTGGTGGCAGAAAACTCCAGCTGATAGTTTCTCAAGAGTGTGTTATTGATGATTCATATGTGAGGAAAATCATCAAAAAATTTAAGTACGGTGATTATAAATTCACGCCTGTACAAACACTTCATCCTGATGATGGTAATAAAAGATTGGAATTTTGTTATTGGTTTCGTGACAAACTGTAGCAAGATCCGCATTTTTCCAGAAAAATACTATGGACTGATGAGTCTTTATTTACAAATGTTAAACAGAAAAAATCTTCATGACCATGCAACTGTAAACCCCCGTTTAATAAGAAAGGCTTGGTATACTTTGAACGTATGGGATGGCATTTTAGATAATGTGGTTCTGGGTCCATTTTTTATCGACGGACATCTTTATTCAAAAAATTAGATAGATAGATATGCTAGACGAATTGCCATTGATAACCCTTCAAAATCATAAGTGGTACCAGCAAGACGTAGCTGGTCCTCATAACGTCCGCATTCTTCGAGATTATTTAGCTGCATGTTTTCAAAATTCAGGTCTTGGCACGTCTGTTCTTGTTAATTGGCCTCCACGATCGCCATGCTTAAGGTTTATAGAGTATTTTCTGCGAGGCAATGTAGAAGATGCTGTGCATGTATCCTGAACGGAAAATATCGGACATCTTCGCCTCAAAATCGAAAATGCTTTCGACTCCATTCCGAGGCAGACTACCCAAAAAGCAGTGGACGAAATAAATTTGAGGACCAACCTCATCGTAAATAACGATGTGTGCTTTGAACAATTTTAATAAACATAATGTAATGAATTGGACATCTTGTTATCGTTAGACCAACAAACAATTTTCAGTATTTAAAAAGTTTGAATGACAATTGGCAATACAATCTGTCACTTTAAATTTCAACAAGTGTTTTGGAAGAAAAGGGTTATGTTGGTTACCTAATTCAAAGAGCTAATTTGTTTGGCTATCTAATGGTGTAATAATCAAATATGGAGGCCATACGAAATAAAAAAGGTGACTATCGCATATTGAAATCTAGAAGGCTCAGAAAATGTCTATCAATGCCATTCAACTGAATCTGACCAAAAACATAACGTCACCAAGTTTGATTGAAATAGCGCCACAAAAAGGTATACGTTTTTTTTAATTTCTCCGACCTTGAATCTCTTACCGTTTCCGAGATGCCAATGGTGAGCATGGAAAAATTCAGTACCTTGTATAGTTATTTCTACAATAGCTCTGCTACAAGTAACTCTTCATGTGTCTAGGATTAGGAAATACATGGAAATTTTAAGTATTTCAAAACCTATACATACATCTCTATCAAAGAGATAAGAATTATCTGAGTTGATTAAGACTTATTTGTAGATATTAAGGTTACGTAGAAAGTGAAACCAAGTAGTATTGTAGTACCACCTGTAGATTTACTAAAACTGATATTTTGCTTGAAACTTTAGATGGAGAGTTTCTTATTTAAATAGAAACGATTTGTTCATAAATCTTTCTTATTTTCATATGACACAATGGAATCACAACGATGAACCCTTTCCAGAATATCCTTCTAACGGGAACCACAGTTTTGGCTTTATAATTAAAACACAAATCTTATAACATTTATCTTCCCTTAAGAAGACTACTAAGTGCACTTTTGTATAGCATTAATGTTTGCTTAACAGTGAAATAAATATATAATTCACATATGGGACTTCTACAAAAGCAGAATCAGTACGGTGTTAACACACCCTTCCCATATTCACAATCACCACAAGAGCTTTCAACTTAACTCGCAAACCTATAAAGGACGTAGACATAGATATATGAAAGTCTTGGATTGTTTGATATTGAGAAGCCAACCAACAAGTGGCTCTTTTCATTTCGAAATCGTAAAAGTTTGCAGATAAATGGCCGACCACGCATTTGAAATAAATAGTGGGAAGAACTGTTATTTTCGAACTCAGCAACACCATTCCGGCTACAACATTATCTAAAATGTAATTTCCTGTAATGTTAATGGAATAGTTTTAAACTAGTTGTTACGGTCTTTGAACATGAATGGGTACTTTGGACATAATAACAAGACGTAATTATTAAACTTCTGATTTCCCAACAAACTAAAAAATTGGAAATTAATTCATTATGTCCTATGAGAATTACGAATATAATATTATTTTGCAAATGTAGATCTTTATCAATTTTAAGAAGGGTAATTGAAATCTTGTAAAAGGTCTTGTAAAGTAACATATAAAACTTGGAAGATTATGAAAATCATTGAAGTAGTTAATATTTATACGTATACAACATACCAATTTTAGAACTTGTTAAACAGTAACCAACTATTAGGGGGTTAAGTAATGCTTGATACACGTGGACCTATTTAAACCATTGATTTTTGAACCCTATAATGACTAATTAATACGTGTTAATTGAAAGCAATGAAAAGGTTAATAACGAGCAACGGCAAACATGCACGCTGAAATATTATCGGCTCTGTGGAACAGCTCACCATTTTTCTTGGTTCACACAATGTCCACTTATCCGTCTCTATCAGTATTGTCGTTTGAAAGCAATTTATAACATAAATCGACTAGTCCCACAGAAGAGTTTTATTATCAGCAAAGAGTCTAATGGAGCTTTCTCATTCACGTGATCAAAGCAAACTTCCGGAAAATACGATTAAATCGTTCATAAACCGGAAGTAATCACCGAAAGCCAGTAACACAGAAATTTAATAAAGTTCTGAACGGTGACTGGGAGCGTTCAAGAAGTCTGATTATTATACGTGTTTCGTTTTAATTTGCGCTAGTGCTCTTCAGTGCAATAAGTGGGCCAAGGGGTGCTAATGATGCGGTCCAGAAATGGGGCATCGATTTAACAATTCCGGGTAACTCCTGAACAAAACATAAATTCGGGGCAGCTGCCGAGACACGTGTGAAATCACGGAGTGGACTAACTTGGTTCGCAGTTTACTTGACACGGTTTCCACACAGAGCACGCGCCAAACCACCCCCACGGTTCCTTATTCCATTACATCAAATCTTATAATAGTAAATGCACTTTTACTTGCTGCTAATTCGCTTTTATCCAAGTGATACCTACACGAAACAAAATTGTATTATAACCAACTCTTGCAGCTTATAATAATAGCAATTTAATTTATTTATTCGTTCCATCAAATAATAAATACTGAAGAAACCATTGTACAGGCTATTAAAGGAACAAACGTGTTAAATACATGGGTCCCCTAAGGGGGTATCTATATATTAGAGAAATTATCTCAGAAGACTTTCGAAATGACCTTTTCCATCTCGACACTGATTCTCCAGTTTCTCAGGAAGCAACTCTGCACCCTTTCACAAAAAGTCTGCCCTGTTAATTTGCAACATGGCAGGATTATTTACACGTACCGCGTACACCTAACTAAACCCCAAACGCAAAAGTCCAAAGCAGCTAAATTGAAAGATTTAGCAGGCGAAGAAACAAGCCCTCCTCTTCCTATCATCTCCCTTTAAATGTTTCGTTCAAGTTTTCTCTAGCAGTAAGTACAACAATGCGGCGATGCACCATCATGCATGAACCATAGGTATTTAGTTTATAGGCACATCATTCAAGAATATGGTTATACCTAGTGTATCAAGAAATTGCAAATGGTATGGGACGTGTTGATCGATTTAGTAGAACAACCGCTCTTGTTAGCCTCGCATTCTTGCGATACACCCTGTTCACAGCAGAATTCAACAATAGTATGGGGATTTCCATCCAATTAAACATGACTGCTCTGACTATTGAAAATTCCATCCGTAGTGGTTAGATCCTTGTTAGTGAAACTAATGTTAGCAGGAAAATATAGGTATCCATAGTTTTCCTGCAAAGTCCATTCACTGAATACCACGTTTTCTTGGGGATTATGGTAAGGGGTTGTACTCGTTGGACATGGTATGGGATTTTTAAAATTAACACAGACTAACGCTTCAAGCAAATAAACAATTAAGGGGAGTAATCTTAGAAATAAGTTGACTAGGCATTAGTGTCCGACTCATATTGGACCATTAACATATCGTCCTCATTATCACATTTACTCAAAAATGTCCCAGTCATGGTTTCGTAAAGGGAAATTCTTCCAATTTTTATGTTTCAGGTCTTTGATTTCCTCTTAGATCGATTTACCTTTCAATGAAGTTCTTCTTGGACGAAAAGCATATTGCACTACCATATTCATCGATTAACAATGTGCTGTTTCGATCTTTCGAGATTTCGGTATAGCAGGAATTTGAATGAAAAGGGACTCCTAGACAAAATGCAAACCGTTTCGACACAAGAACAGTTAAAAATAATTTTACTGATTTTTGGTATTGATAGTATTCATTTATAGCTAAGGAAAATGCTCTCGATACTAAATATGTGACATTGTTAAAATTACAATCTATTACTTACAACTATATTACTGTAGAATATTTAAATCGCCAAACAAAACTTCAAACACAAAATTCCAAAGGAGCTAAGTTGAGAGATCTAGGAGGCGAAGAAACAAATCCTCCTCGTATTCTCTATCTCCCATTAAATGTTTCGCGCAATTCCTCTTAACAGTAAGCAAAAAATGGGTCAGTGCTCCTTAATGCCTCAACCAAATCTATCGAATTTATAGGTAGAGTATGGGTATACCAAATGTACCATAAAAGTGACGACTGGACCTGTTAATCAATTTGGCAAAACAACCGCTTCGATTAGCCACTATAGGGATTCTAATCTGATTGAACATGTTATTATAAAAATTGAAAATTCCATCTCAAGTAAATCGACCCTTCTTAGTGAAATTAATATTAGTAGGAAAATGTAGGTATTCAAAGTGTTCTTACAAAATTCATTCATTGAATAGGACATTTTCTTGGTGATTATAGTGAAGGGCTGTACCAGATGTACATGGCATGGGATTTAGTTAAAATATATTTTTGAAAATTTACAATGACGAACGTTTCAAGAAAATGTACCATGCAGGGGAGTAGTCTTACAAGTACATTGACTAGGTAATAAAGCTCGAATTAGTATCCTGGCCATATTCGACGACTAATATATCGTCGTCAATATCGTATTTACTCAAAGATGTCCCAGTTATGGTTTTGTAGTGGAAAATTCTACTCACAGTTTATTTTTCAGAAATATTCGACCTCCCTGATACCAATTTCCCATTCAAATGAATTTTTCTTGAACGGAAAGTATACTCCACTACCATATGGATCTATTAACTATACGCTGTTCTGATCTTTTGAGAATCCGGTATAGTAGGAATTCGATTGCAAAGGAACTCCTAGACATAAGGCAAACCGTTTCGATACAAGAGCAGCTACAAATAATATTAGTAATTTTTGATATGGACAATATTCATTTATAGCTAAGAATAATTCTCTTGATACTTTGAGGCATTGATACATTAATAATTTATTATTTACATATTTATTATTTATATTACTGTAGAATATTTAAACCACCCAAACCACCAAACTAAACCCAAAACAAAAAGACCAAAGGAGTTAAGCTAAGAGATCTAGGAGGCCAAGAAACAAGTCCTCCGCGTCTTATCCATCTCTCTCTTTAAAAGTTCCGTTCCAGATTTCTCTAAGCGTAAGCAAACAAATGTGGCAATATCTCATCATACATAAACCAAAATTTTATAGTTTATAGGTACATCTTCCAAGAGTACGGGCATACCAAGTGCGTATTAAGAAATTAAGATGCGCGGGACCTATTATTCGATTTGACAGAACAATCCGTCCTATTAGCCTATCCCATAAAATTATCACTCTCATTTTCTGCCGATAAATACTGTTGATGTGTGGTTTCAGCAATAATACGGGGATTATCATATGATCAAACACGATTATTCTGAAAATTAAAAACTACATGTTTAGTGAATCGGCATTTCCAAGTACAAACGACGTTACCAAGGAAATGTGGGTACTTAATATTTTCTTGAAAACCCATTAGCGAAATACCACATTTCCTTGGTTATTATAGTAAAGGGCTTGTACCCGTTGGACACGTTATAGGATTTAATTGCTATATATGGTAATAGTTGAAAATCGCAATAAAATACAGAACCAGACTTTCAAACAAAATTCACTCTGGATAAAAGTAGTCATATAAATATGCCTAGGATTAGCGTCCTTCGCGTATCCAATGACTGATATATTGTATTTATTTAAAAACTTTCCAGATACGGTTTTGTAATGGGACATTCTTCCAATAGTTTATTAGCAGTTGCAATTGCATCCCTCTTGAATGGAAAGTATACTCCACTACCAATTGCATCGATTAGCAATGCGTCAAGTTGCTCCTTTGATCCTTTGAGAATTCGGCAAAGCGGGGATCGAAGGCGAAGAAACCCGTAGACAAACGATAAACCCCTTCATTACTAGAGCAGCTAAAAATAATATGATTGATTTTTTTATGTGGGCAGCTCATGTATAGCTAAGAAAAATTCTGCTGGTATTTTGCGTTCTTGTTACAATTATATAATATTTTTCAAAAGTAGATTGCAGTAAAATATTTACATGTATAACAGTGTAGATAACCTAAATCCTAATTGAGAATCGAGGAACTGAAGTCAATAAACAGGAACATCCTTTCGGCATTCAACAGCCTCTTCATCCTACTGTTGGACACCGGCCTTTTCTCTGCTACATGTTTCTCCTCAGCAGTAAGGTAGAAATACGCAGAACGTACAGTTCATGTCGAATCCGAACGACAGAAATTCCTGTAAAGGTTTCTGGCATTAAGATTCCACAGTTGCCGACCAGATAAAGAAATTGTGTGTGGGGGTTACATGTTTATTAACTGTCGTGGTAATACTGGGGAACCAAACTCAAGCACAGAAAGCGAGCGCTCTACTAACTAACCTTCTATCAAATTCGTTGCTCACCTAAATGAAACAATTAGCTATTTATAATAAGAATAACAGTTTCACGAAAGTATTAAAAAGGAATTTTTAAACGGATTTAACGATGTGTAACTAAATAAAATAGATAACGTCACCAAACTTTTTTTAAATTCTGTAAAAGAATTGTCTGTTCGTCTGAAAAAAAAAGTCCTGCTCGCTAGGTTAAAAATTAAGACTGATAAGATTTTCTTAAGACTACGATTCTGATGCTTGTTTATTTAAAATCTGGAACGCCAATTAAGATAAACTTTAGGTTAATTAAAAGACCTTGTAGAAAGTAATTTATATGATACAAAAATAAAGGAAGCTAAGATGAAAATTAATTACAAACCTTTTTGCACTTAATTGATACGAAAATAGCTAAGCCAAAATTATTTTATTTTCTGTTGCCGAAGGCCGACCATGAGAAGATAAAATAATGGGGTTAGATATTGAGTTGCTGAAGGTTCTGTTTAAATTGAGTACTTCCAACCAGTAGGTACCGCTGATGAATATTATGCCAATTTCATACGGAACCTATATGACAAAAATAACGTGAAAGTCCACCATAAAACCGCCTGAACCTGATTGTTTATGACAATGCCTCCTCGCACAAGCGCATAGTTCCAACAGCCACCATTCGCCTTTTTGAGATCCGCCTGGACCTACCTTCTAGCGATGTTTGAATACTTAAAAATCTAACGCTAGAAATAGTATATGCAGCAGTAAATAACGAAGTACATCCAAAGTTACATCAAATTTTAGAGCTCTGAAATTGATGATATCTAACTGATAACAGAAATTACGCTGCTAAATAAACAATAGCACGTTATTCTATTGATTTTGTCATGTTGTAAAGATTAAGAACTCTACTGCCGCATAAAGTTGTATGGTAACTAAAGAAAAAAGGCAGAGACGCAGAAAAAATCAGAAACATTCTGACAGAGCCACCGGAGAGGCTACTGTCAATACTGACAAAAGGTACGGCTTTCCATCAAGATTACCAGGCAGAGGCGCTAACAGTACAAGGCTGTAGTGATATGTAACGAAGAGATTACTGTCGACATAGAAAACGATAGACTTTGCAGGTAAGGTTACATTGGAATGATAATGAGAGGAGGAGATACACCAAAAGAAATAAAATTTTTCTGACAGAACCATTCAGGGGGATACTAGCATTACTGAAAAAAGGCAACACCTACCAGTAGGAATACGAAGGATGGCGCTAATACTAGAAATGAAGAGAAGCTAATATATAGTGACATAGTTACCGAAGAGGTAACTGTTTACCTTAAAAAAAAGTAGACCCTGCAAATAGGGCTACAAAGGAAAAACAGCATCAACAGAAGAGAAGCAAATATATGGTGACATAGATACCGAAGAGGTAAGTGTTTACCTTAAAACAACAAAATGTATACTGCAAATAAGGCTACAATGGGAAGACAGTATCACTAGAGGAGAAGCAAAGATGTGTTGACATAGTTACCGAAGAGGTAACTATTTACCTTTAAAAAGGGTCGACTCTGCAAATAAGGCTACAAAGGAACAACAGTATCAACACAAGAGAAGCAAATATATGGTGATATAGATACCGAAGAGGTAACTGTTTACCTTAAATAAAACACATACCCTGCAAATAAGGCTACAATGGAAAGACAGTATAACTAGAAGAGAAGCAAATATGTGTTGACACAGTTACCGAAGTGATATTTGTTTACTTTAAAAAAAGTAGACCCTGCAAAAAAGTCTACAAAGGAAGGACAGTTATCACCAGAAGAGAAGCAAATATATGGTGATATAGATACCGAAGAGGTAACTGTTTACCTTAAATAAAACACATACCCTGCAAATAAGGCTACGATGGAAAGAAAGTATCACTAGAAGAGAAGCAAATATGTGTTGACATAGTTACCGAAGTGGTAACTGTTTACCTTAAATAAAACACATACCCTGCAAATAAGGCTACAATGGAAAGACAGTATAACTAGAAGAGAAGCAAATATGTGTTGACACAGTTACCGAAGTGATATCTGTTTACTTTAAAAAAAGTAGACCCTGCAAGAAAGTCTACAAAGGAAGGACAGTTATCACCAGAGGAGAAGCAAATATATGGTGATACAGTTACCGAAGAGGTAACTGTTTACTTTAAATAAAACACATACCCTGCAAATAAGGCTACGATGGAAAGACAGTATCACTAGAAGAGAAGCAAATATGTGTTGACATAGTTACCGAAGTGGTAACTGTTTACCTTAAATAAAACACATACCCTGCAAATAAGGCTACAATCGAAACACAGTATCACTAGAAGAAAAGCAAATATGTGTTGACATAGTTACCGAAGTGATATCTGTTTACTTTAAAAAAAGTAGACCCTGCAAATAAGGCTACAAAGGAAGAACAGTTATCACCAGAGGAGAAGCAAATATATGGTGATACAGTTACCGAAGAGGTAACTGTTTACCTTAAATAAAACGCATACCCTGCAAATAAGTCTACAATGGAAAGACAGTTATCACCAGAGGAGAAGCAAATATATGGTGATATAGTTACCGAAGAGGTAACTGTTTACCTTAAATAAAACACGTACCCTGCAAATATGTCTACGATGGAAAGACAGTATCACTAGAAGAGAAGCAAATATGTGTTGACATAGTTACCGAAGTGATATCTGTTTACTTTAAAAAAAGTAGACCCTGCAAATAAGGCTACAAAGGAAGAACAGTTATCACCAGAGGAGAAGCAAATATATGGTGATACAGTTACCGAAGAGGTAACTGTTTACCTTAAATAAAACGCATACCCTGCAAATAAATCTACAATGGAAAGACAGTTATCACCAGAGGAGAAGCAA
>JABXWE010004394.1:0-26549 GCA_014611495.1 Limonius californicus | reverse complement strand
TTCACAACTATAGTGACGTTTGTTTCTGATTTTTAGTTGTCGGTATAGTTGGTTGCATACACAATAGGCGAAATTGACGCGTTCTTTTTAAAAGTATACATAGGCTATGTATACTAAAAAGAAAAATTCCCTGTATATTGCAAAGCTTTATAAAAATTTCCTTTATTGGAAGATATCTGAAAGTGAAGTTGACTATTTAATTGTTGTGATAATTTATTGTTTCTTCCTTGCTGATAAGCATTTCAAATTTATAGAATTTTGAAGAACGATAAATCCCATATTTCCAACAAAATTTTACTAAACTCCAAGTAGTATCCTATTCTATTTTATTTGCTTTTAAACACATCACAGTATTACTACCAATCGGGATGATAACAGTTACAAAAAAAAATTTTTTTCTCGTTCATTCATACTACCGTTCCCCCCCTGAACCGCTATCACATTACTTCAGGGGGTACGGGCGTCCCTTACACTAACCATTCATGCAGCATGCACCCTTAACTTAACTAACTGCGGTCGCCCCAGCTGAGATTCGAAACAGCAGCGGAACGACTGCAATTCAGTGTGACCTCGAGTGGCAACGCGTTGCCGCGCTAGACCACCGAGGCCCCAACAGTTACAAACCTGGTACCATATTTCCTTACAATGCACGCTGCACGTCTTTATATGATAAATAATAATATTGTATTCGAAGACAGTTACATCGGTAGCATTCGGTCATCTGATTAGAAAGTGTCAGATACAAAAAAAATTTGGAGCAAGCATCAACATAGCCGCTAATAATAATATCCAATTCGTGGTGGTAAGAGCTTCAAAATGAAGAACAACTACAAACACCCATGCAAGGATTGAACGTATACCGGGAAGCATTTGGACTATTACAACCAAACATGGCTCTCTTATTACTGGCCATCCCAGCCCACGCTGTTTGTTGTAGGAATTACTTAAATTGACTACCTTTTGCTTTAATGCTGACTTGCAGTGGCGTGTCATAGAATGCAGTGTTCTTTAAAAAATACTAGATGTTTGCCGTATTTGTTAGTAACCGTCTTAAGTATTTCCATATCAGCAATAGATACGGAATAAACAATAGATTTTAAGTGGTCCCACAGGTAGTCGTCCAATGAATTTAGACCCGGGGATCATGCAGGCCAGCCTGTAAGTCTCGTACGACCTATCCACTGATTAGGGAATCAATCATCTAAAAAGTTTCGGCTACAATGTGGCGTTGCGCCGCCATGCATTACCACATGCATGGAATAACGTCAAATACGACATCTTCCAATTGATTTTGTAAAAAATTTACATACAATTTACCTATTAATCTTTCTTCAAGAAAAAAAGATCCAATTATATTGTCGCCGACATTGTATTGTATTTCAAAGAACGAGATCTAGGACGCGGTTTTCCAGCATCTCTATGCACTTAGGCCACATTTGGCCCATGGTACACCCTAACTAGGAATTTTGCCTATCTGGGGTAATTCCAACTCCAGTAGTGATTTTTAACGTGTCACACATCGCAGTGGCAAGGGACCTACGGCTTTACTTCTTATCTGACAGAAGGCGCATTTTCAGATTTTTCCACGCTAGAATAATCTCACCGCCTCCGCCAGGGCCGACCCCGCGTCCCTTGGATCTAAAGGCAAATTCGCTAGCCACTAGACCACCGTGGCTGGCTCCGTCGCCGACATTCCTGCCATACATTAACACTAAATTTTTGTTGGTGATGCGATTGAAAAAAAGAATTTGGCTTTTGGTCAACCTAATTAATGATAAGTGTTATGTAAATTAACAGCGCCACCTTTGGGGAATTCAGCTTCGTCGGTAAATAACATAGAAGGCAGTAAACATAGATTAGCAGCAGATATTTGGCGTAACAAAGTGCAAAAGTTGAGTCGTGAAGAATAATTGCCTTCCTGCAATGCCTGAACCCGTTGTAAATGATAAGGGTGTTCCTGGTTTAAAATTTGGCCCACTGCTATGTGTGTGACATTCTTTGATACAGGTATTCGTCAAGTATTGATGCCAGGATTTTCATCGACGTACTCCAAAATTGTTTTTTTAGTTCATTTCGGACATTAACGTTAGTTAATCGTTAAAAGGCTTTCTTGTCTGGCATTTTGGAAACGTTCTGCATAGAGACCGACGTCTTGCTTTTGTAGCATTTCATTGGGCGTGTTCATACATCGAAATTATGTCTGTCGTTTTCTCGTTTGAATAAGCCAGTATTGATATTATCACATACAACATAGTATTAATCAACTAATTGGAATGAACTGATATACGTTTGAAAAATGCATGGGTATAACCATACTATATACAAAATGTGTATCTTTTAATGCCCTAAGGTTGGTGTTACATATGTTAATAAGAACTTTCATTGATTTGATGTCCCCTGTCTGCTGAAGGACCATGTCCTATATGTTACAGCACATCCTATATATTTAACAGTATTGCATTGTAAATTTTCTTGTAAATTGTGCATTTCATGTTTTATTTCCCCAAAATATTTTGGCTAGGAATATAAACTGTATTATATTTATTAGCTGCAGTTAGTTCGTTCAATTAGAAGAAAAATAATGTTTACCTCCGCAATTAAATTAAAAGATTAAAGTTTAACACAAAGAAATAGTCTTCCTAGTGTATTAGGATTGATTGGAGATGGTGGTTTAAGTAAATAAACTTTGGAAAACCTGTTATACCACCACGATATTCAGAACACCTAAATACGTCTTTCGGCAATTAAATTGCCATCTTCAATAGGAGCTTGAACTAATTAAAGTAACTTGGCTGAGGGATACCTCTGGAGATAAATCCTTCACTAACTCAACAATTGAAGTCCAATGCAAATAATCTAACAAACAAAGGCTTAAATACTAAATCCCCGTTAGGGTTCGGTACGCCTAACAGGTTACTGAATTATTTTCAAGAAATGAATTAAATCTGGGTTAGGAATTGGCCCATTATCTGAATTTAAAAGCATTTTTGAAAATATGAATAGCAATTCAGTCCTTTTGTTGAAGAAACTTCCTTTAATAATTTAGATTTTCTAGTTTTGTACTTGATTTATCAAATCTGTGGTTTCTTAAATGAACTGTACTGCATGTTCTTTAAACCTAATCTTTGTATTACGTTCAGTTTGCCCAGTATATTTTCCATTATAGTGACAACAGCCAATTTCGTAAATCCCCGACTTTTCCACAGTTGTCACTTTGTCTGTAGGGCATTAACGGATACCCATTTTCATAGAGTATAGCTATACCCATATATCTTTCAAACATACGTTAGTTTATTCCAATCAGTTGATTGATACTAAGTTACATGTGCTAATAGCTATACTGACTTATTCAAACTATTAAATGGCAGGCATGATTTGGATGTATGAACTCGCCCACTGAAATGCAACAGAAGTAAGACGTCTCTACGCGGAACGTTTCCAAATCATCAGACTTCTTCCAGACAAGAAAACTTTTTAACGATTAACTGAAGTTAGTGTCCGAAATGTTGAACTCCAAGAACAAATTTGGAGCACGTCGATAACATTTTTGATACCAGTACCCGACGAATAGGTGCAGCAGAGAATGTCACACACATAACAGTGTGGAGAGTTTTAAACTAGCAACACCTTATCATTTATAACGGTACAGGCACTGCAGAATGGCGATTGTCCTCCATGACTCAACTTTTGTACTTGGTTAGCTTGACCAAAATTCAAATGCTTTTCTTGAATCGCGACACCTACGACCATTTAGTGTTAATGTATGGGCACGATTATCAGTGACAATTTAACTGCCCCTTTTGTTCTTGAAAGAAGATTAATAAATGAATGGTATGTAAATTTTTTACGAAATGAATTGGAAGACGTCTCACTTGACGTTATTCGATGCACGTGGTTTATGCATGACGGAGCACCGCCACATTTTAATCGAAACTTCGTAGATGATTGATTCCTTAATGAGTGAAATTGTAGGCTGTCCAGTACGATTCCCGGGTCCATTGGATTTCTACCTGTAAGGCCACTTGAAATTGTTGTTATTGATTCCACACCAATTACTGATATGGAAATATTCAAGAAAGCTGCCAGCAAATCCGGTAAACACCTAGTATTTTTGAAAGTACACTGCGTTCTATGACACGCCACTGCTAGCCCCTGCATTCAAGCAGAAAGTCGCCAATTTGAGCACTTCCTGTAATAATAGTGAGTCCAGAAAATGGTATATTTGATTCAAAATAAATAAACAATTTAAAAATCAAGTATGAAAATATGTTATTTTTTCCTTAATAGCCTGTATCTCATAAACTAAGGCATATATGGTAGGTATGTTAATATGACCTTTTTCACAGTTTTGATGTCGAATGTCCGCTGGCGAAACGGGTTTCACATGTTATGGTATACTCTGTATATTGAAACTCTTGTAATTATAAAAAACTCAGTTAATCTTAAATTACTTAAATAATCATTACAGATGTTCTTAACTAAAATTGTAATTTATGTATTATTTTAAGCTAACAGAACTATTATTCTGATAATTATTAACAATGTGAATCTGTTTATATTACTATACGCTAGTTGCATTAGTTTAAAAGTTTTACTGGTTAGGTTGCGTATTTAACTAGATAACAAAATGTGTTTCACATACGGATATGGTAAAAAATTCTAATTACCAATGAACAAATATAGAACTGCATGTATTTAATACAAATTGAAATATTAATTTTTAAGTTGTAAGTAAGTAAGTAATAAATGGCTTGCATTTTACAAATCCACACTTAGTATACAAACATATTAAAGAGTTAAAGTATAACTTACTGTAAAATTATTCCATGGCAATACTCTCGTATTCCATACATATTATTTTCAATGTACGTGGGCTTGACTATAATATCTACAATCATTTGTGATGTATTTGATTTACAACTCCTTATCTAGATCACGACCTTGGAGTTGCCTTTCTTAGTAACCCATGCTGATCAATTTTCCGGTCTGTGTATGTTTAGCACTATATGCCACAGTTTCAGATGTTTGTCAAAGGTTTAATTGGATTCGACGTGTATTGTAAACTCCCCACTTAGTACATAACATGCCCTCCTTCTGCAAATATTGTGCCAGCCTGTAAATTTAATCCTGCTCTTCAGGCATTGTCCACAAATCAAGGCTTTCTCGAGCTCGAAACTTTGCCTCAACTTGTCTTGAACCGAGTAATTCTACAACAAACATAAGTCTACCTCTTAGTTTATTAAAATTTTAATTGTTAATACAAGTAAACCGCTTATTTCCGTTAAAATGTAGCAGAAAATGAGGACCGCGCAGTGAAATAAAATTAGCTCTGTGATATACGGTTTTAATTTACTTTTAAGATGTGAGGAGAGTACTACATAACATTTTCGCAAAAACGGTATATGGTAACCCAGCAAAATGGATTGCTTGTCACTTTACCCTCCAGAGAAAAACCTCTGCTTTGAAAACGTACCTGCAAATCTGATTTCGAAATCCAATTAAATGCGATGCGGGGACCTTTTTGTCGTGCGTGATATGTGATTTTTGCGTATCGGGTTTACAATCCTGATTTTAACTCATTTTCACTCTGACAAGGCTTTCGGCGTTGCTCTATGTTTTATAGCACACGTATTTTATCTGGTTTAAAGTAGGAACAAAATGCGCAGGCGAATTTACGTGGATTTGTCTTAAGAAATTTATTGTGACTAATGCGGGTTCTCGACATTTAAGAGGAATGTAGTCGCGAAGTATCACTTCAGACAGCTGAAAAACCTGCTATGATATGAAATTTAATTATCCATAAAAAGGATAAAAGGTTAAATGAAATTTGGTATGAATAAATGGAGATACAGGTTGGGCTAGTTAAGCTATCTCCCCATTAAATGTGGTTGCCTCAGCCCAACATACACTTATCACAGCAATTGATATTATTGAATATTTAAACAATAAAAACAGCCTTGCTGCTACACTGAAAGCTATACAAATGCAGAAACAACAGAAACCAAATAGCTTTATTTAATTCAGGAAATGCGACACTTCCCCCATTAGCTTTCACACATTTTCCAATTTGTTTAAAATTGGTCTTCGGACTCGAGCGTAACTGATGTACACGCTTCAATTACTCTATCTTATAAATCTTGCTCATTTACTACCGGTGTTTAGTATATTATTGTGTTAACTGTGCCTCAGAGGAGATAGTCTAGTGGAGTGACATATTAACATTGTGGTGGCCATGGAGTTACAGCAGCGCTTCCAATGCAATTTCTTCCTCCACATATTATTTAAGTAATTTCTAATGATTCAACTGTTGTCAGCAGTACAGCCATTATGTTTGTACCAAAGTTCCTGTTGTACATTGAATTTTACATCTACCAACAACTTGGGTAACATGATTTGCAGGAAATTAACGTAAAGTTATTCAGTTAAATCTTCAAGGTAGAAGTATGGTTCAATAATATGGTTGTCTGATTATGCTAGACCAAATCAGAAAAAAAATCTCTGAAACTGGGTAACACTTTTGCCTATTTACTGCACCATTGTTTGAGAATTTTTCCCAACACTAAACAATACACAGTTTAAAGAAGGTGGATCCAAAAGATGTCGACTCCGAAAGAAATCGCAAAATCATTTTCATGCATTCGTGTACCATACCAGCTTGATACAGTTGCATTACATTTGCAGTTGCACTACAGTTCTACTGATACCCATCCGAAGATCTACATGGGGATTATCATTTACTGCCTCTAACAATGCCACTTTATTTTCTACGTTCCTATTCCTTCCAGGTCTACATGTTCTGGAGTTAACAAACTTACCTACATTTCTTCAAGAGTGTTGCCAATAGTAACCAATAAATCTGTTTTTCGTTATTTTAAACATTTTACTTAAAATTTAAGCTCGACTTGGTATTTTCGCACGTAACAATTGTTGTAGCAGTAACGTTGATCTATTTCATTAAAGTAAAGATGATATTGGTTGCAATGCTATATGTAAGAGGAGGCTTCAGATTTGAGCGTGAATATTTAAATTAAAACCCCATCTGAACACAATTCCAAAAATTAAATTAATTAAAGGTTGGTCGTGACGCGTGTTAACTTATCCATGGGAATTGTTTCGCTGCAATAGTTTGACAGTTGCAGTTAAGATGTCGGAAAATTCTATTCATTGTGGCAGGGAACAACGCATAATAATCAAATGTATTAGGAATGAAAACGTAAATTCGACTGAAATTCTCATAAGGCTGTGAGCAAAATACGGTTATCAATGTCTTTCTAATTGTCTAAAAATAGAAATCTCTTAGAGATTGGAGAACTCAAGTAGAAGATGAGCTGTAACTTCGGTTAATCGTGAAAATAAAGAAAAAGTTAATGCCCTTATTCAGCAAGATGAACGGTAACAATTCGTTAAATTTCTCAAAATTTACAAATTACTGTGGGAAGTGTTGAAGACATAATAAAATCAACCTAAACCATCGTCAAGTGACTGTGAGACGAATTCCATGATTGATAACCGAAGAACACAAGTTGAATCGATTGAAAATCGCTTCTTTCTTACTGTATTGATATGAGAGAAAGGAAACTTCGGCTCATTTGTGAAAATTGATAAAATCTGAGTATCTTACTTTACCTCTGACACAAAACCTGCAAGCATGCAGTGGTGTTAAGCAACATCTCCAAGGAAAGCGAAATCTATATTGTCAGCTGGTAATGTGATAGCAACAGATTTTTGGGGTACTCTTCGTTGATTTCTTTACAAAACATAGTATAATGAATGCCGACTGTTATTCGACAATTTTGCATGATGGAGTTAGGCAGGTGATCAGGAACAAACGCAAGAAAAAACAAACTTCTCTTTTCGTTTTCCAAGACAATGCTCGCCGTCATAACTCAGCAAGCCCAATTAAAACCATAAATAAAGTTCAAACCTTCTTTCGCGTGCAACCTGCAGTGCTGATTTTGCTCATTTCGATTATTGTGTTTGGCCTCTAAAAATTTTTAGAAAAGAAGAGATTTCAGTCAAATGACGAAGCTTTTCAAGATTGGATGTGCACGCAAGCCAAATACTTCTTCCGGAAGGGTATTAGGAAGGTTAGAGATCGCTAGGGAATCTATATCGAAAAATGTAGTTTCCATCTTTGTAGTATTGTAATACCCTTTCCTATAAATAAATAAATACTAAAAGCTGAACACTCAACCCCATTTGTTGGTTAGCGTCAACCCACCACAGTATGGAATTATTGTAGATTTTTTAATACTGTTTCATACCTAAATCTAGAATATATAGCTTGATGATGTAGTTTATTCCGCGATACCGCTATAACCACCATTTATTTAAAGTGCAATATAAGATCATTCATTCATTTATTCGGCGGTGCGGAGAAATTGCAGCACTCTTCTAGTAGTGATCGCCGTGAAGGCGGGCGTCTATGCGAAAGGCAACCACCTATCCAATGGGGATGTTCTATACATCCTCAGGCTCCAGAAACCCGGCGCCTGGGTGTTTATGTCTCTTGGTTATGAGTCTAAAACATTGCGTGAAGAGATGAAGCCACGATTCCTCTGTCTCCCCGCAAAATCTCGCGCTGGGATCAACAACTATCCTGAAGGTTATTAAAGTGGCCATAGCCAATAAGAAGGTCTACGACTATATTGATATGTTTTCTACTTAAATATTGAATATGCTCAATCCGACTTCGCATAGTCCCCTGAATGAGGGTCTTTCCCTGTCCATCCCTAGATTTTTTGTCCAGCTAAATTTGAACTGGGATTTGTGTCAGTTTTCAATTTCTCTCATAGCGTATACTTTGAGTAGTCCGACAGCAAGTTTCGGTCCGAAAAGGGACTGCTGAGAGCCACCCTGGTCAGGGCATTGGCTATTTCTTTCCCGCAATATTGCTATGGCCAGGGACCCACAGAAGATCGACGCCATTTACTGAGCCAAGACTGCTGAAAGCCAACCGGTGGTGGTAGACAGACTTTGACGGACCGAAGGGTCTGGAGAGCCGCTTGGCTATTGGTGCATATATAGATGTGCTTGTTGCAACAATCTTTACGAAGGGTAGCAAAGACGCCGTATATATCTACCCCGGTACCCTCCTCGGCCTTCGACCCTTTTGTGAACCAGATGCTGTCGACGGACCTGAGTAGGTAGCCGGGGTAGTACTAGTTCTACCTTTCGGGGGTGGCGGTGTTAAATGGCGTTGTGAAAAAGAACTCAGGGGTCAAGCGGTCCCCCCTCAAATCGAGGAACGGGCGTGTTCGACTCAAGAGAGATACAACACCTGCGTGACCCTGGAGTTCAGATGAACGTAGCATTTCAGTCTGTAGGCTGTCTTCTGTGACTCCGTCTCAATTACAAGGAGCATAAGATGCTATAAGATCTTTGTTTGAAAGTTTTGAATTATATTGAATTTTTTATAAAACATGTCAATGGTATAGGCTATATGGAGTACTTAGCTCTCTTAAGATCATCACGGTTCGGTTCATTAAGAGCTGGTTGTTATAAAAACTATACTAAACCTATAGACTGAAGCTGACAATACACACGCTTTCCTTCGCTCTTTCTTGTGTAGGCAAAGTCTTCCAGTAAAACGAAAATCTGAAACACTCCAGACATCAACCGGATAAGTTCGAAGAAATCTTTCAATTTCCTGAGTTAGTTATTCAAACGTTCATTTTTAAATTATTTAAAACTAAATCGTAATGATTGAGGAAGGAAAAAGTAACCGTCCAATTAGGAGCGGTTTCTGTGCGTGCCTTTGCTGACTGTTTTCAGAAACTTCTAGAACATTGCAAGTAGTAGAATAAAGTAAATGGCGATTACTTTGAACCAATATAAAAGATTTGCCGTGTTATTAAATTGTGTTTTTCTCTGGTCGGAATACAAATACTGCCGTTTAGGCGTGCCTTCGTTCTTAAAAGTGAATAATTGCTGCATGTTACAGTCATTGCTAGACAACTATAATTAAGCGGACGAAAATACGGTATAGGCCGGATAGTTAATATTTTCATCTGGTTTGCTGTTATCGTTGAGGTTTGGAAACACATGCACCATTTTCGGTATATTCTATTTTCCATGTGCCATTTCGGGAATTAAAATACCAAATCATGGACACTAGTTATTCTAGTGCATATATGAGCAAACGTGGTCTATTTTAGACGAATGTAGAACAGCCAATGTTAATGTACTATAAAATTATTATAAATGTTCAAAATAAATGAAACAGAACTCAACGTATTACAATAACATTGTTTAGTAGAATACTACCAATATCTTTAACGCTCTTAGCATCCGGTACTAAAAAAATGTCTAATACTTGCAGGAAGAATTATGAATAAACACAAAAGACTTTAGAATATAAACCATCTTCTTCTTCTTCTTCAGCCTTACAGCGTTACATTGGTTCTTCTCCTAATTTCCTCATTTCTGATTTGGTCTCTTAGAGAAATCCCGAGATTATCTTATATCTTTGTTTTTTAGGATGTAGTGTAGATTGCCAAAGGCAGCTCCTATTCTTTGCGTCACTTCTTCTCCTTGGTTTTCCTTCTCCAATCTAATGGCATGGCCCAGGTAGATATATTCACCAACGTATTCTACTATTTGGTTATCAATTTGGAGTTGGATGATATTTCGACTCATTATTTTGGTTTTATTGATGTTCATTTTCAATCCTACTTCTTGTATGCTTGGTTCAGCTATTGTAGCATTTCTTTCAGTTCATCAGTGTTGCTTTAGGTGATGATTGCGTCGTCAGCAAATCGTAGGTGATTAAGATGAGTTCCATCGATTCTCACACCTTTATGCTCCCATTGTAACTTTTTGAAAACGTCTTCCAGGACTAAAGTGAATAGTTTTGGTGAAATGGTATCTCCCTGGCGAACCCTTTTTGTATTTTTATTTTGTTAGTGGTTATGCCTTCTTCGATCTTTACATGGATTATCGCATTCTGGTAAATATTTTCTATAATTGCCGCATATCTAGAGTCGATTCTGGCTTTATTCATAGACCTTAAGATGAACCATGATTCTATTGAATCAAACGCTTTGTGGAAATTTACAAAGTTTAGGTGAATGGGTATGTTATATTCGGTCGTTTCTTCAATCAAAGTCATAAACCGTAAATTTAGTGATAAGAATTTAATAATATTATAGTTTTTACATTAGGTAACAAGCCCGCTACCACACACTGTCTTCCATAAAAGAGGAAATAGAAAAATGGCAATAACATGGTTATTTGAGATTTGATATACAGGGAATTTTTCTTTTTAGTATACATAGATTATGAATTGTGTAGGCAACCAACTATACAGACAACTCAAGCATGCTGTGACCACAGCAATCAAATTAATTTACTGCTAAAAAATAAAATTAATCTTTATTTAGTGTCAAACAATTGTTAGAAAATTTAAATCAGAGGGATGCGTAATAAATTCCCATAAAATAAAAACTGAAAGTAATCACGTTTAAACCGAAGAAATGAAATTAAATATTTTATGCTACGTTGAAGAAAACCCGATAGTATCACACACAACTCAAGCATGCTGTGACCACAGCAATCAAATTAATTCAATGTCAAAAAATAAAATTAGTCTTTATTTAGTATCTTCTTGCGTTTTTTATACAATCATGTACAGTAAAGACGAAAAAGTGGAAATTCTAATGTGGTATCAGAATGGAAACAGCTTAAGAACTGTGAGAGACTTATTTTCACTAAAATATCCAGAAAGACCTATTCCTTGCATTCGAACCATACAAACAATTGTTAGAAAATTTAAATCGGAGGGATGCGTAATAAATTCCCATAAAATAAGAACTAAAACTAATTACGTTTTAACAGAAGAAATGAAATTAAATATTTTATGCTACGTTGAAGAAAACCCGATAGTATCACTACGAGAAGTAAGTTCACATTTTAATGTTTCTAAAACCTCGGTATTTAAAACACTAAAAAAATTTAAATATAAATCGTACAAATTTTCGAATCACCAACAACTATTCGATCAAGACAAAGAAAAACGAACAATCTTTTGTGAAACATTCTTTACTTTGCTGCAGGAAGAAGAATACATTTTAAATAAGATAGTTTTTAGTGATGAAGCAACTTTCACAATAAATGGAGAAGTCAATTCACAAAATTTTCGGTGTGTATTATAATTCCTCAACTATCCACTATCCATTATCTTGATAAACTTATTTCTTAGATATTGGTCCCGTACTAACTGCCATTTACAAAACTTAACTCACATACACTGGGAAAGTTAACGTATGGCTAGGAATATAAAATAAGCTTATCGGTCCATATTTTATTGATGGTAATCTCAGTACTGCCAAATTTTTAGAGCTATTAAGAAACAACATCATTCCGGCAATAGAAAACTTGAACATCGATGACCCGTGGTTTCAGATGGATGGTGCCCCTCCGCATTCCACGAATGCTATAAGAAATTTTCTTAACGACAAGTTTCCAGGACGTTGGATAGGAAGATTCGGTCCTATAGCGTGGCCCCCGCGCTCTGCAGATTTGTCACCTAATGACTTCTTTGCTTGGGGATATCTGAAATCAAAAATTTATACCAATATTCCAATACAAAGTATTGATGAATTAAAACATCGCATACGTACCGAATGCAATAGCTTGAATCCCAACTTTCTTGCGAATGCTGTGCGTGGTTTTCAACGCCGGTTAGGTTATTGTTTAGAAGTACAAGGTGCCCATTTCGAATACTTGTTATAACTGTTGTTTTTATTTTCATTTCCGTTTTCTGTTATTGATATTTAATGTTTTACAATAATAATCGTCGTTGTTGTTCAACTCATTTTGATTTACTTATTTAATATAAACACTGCATCAACATAACCTTCATACTCAAATAATTGACAAGTATAGTGACGTTTGTTTCTGATTTTTAGTTATCGGTATACTTGGTTGCATACACAATAAGCGAATTTGACGCGTTTCTTTTAAAAGTATACATAAAACTGTACTAAATGCTTGCATTTATTTGTTTTCTATAGCAGAAATCACGTTATATTATTGAAATTTAGAAGTTACAAAAAACGCATTATTAGCAGCTTCTAAGCACAAAAAAACACATTATTAGTAGTTTATGTTATATTTAGCTAAATACAAGGCTATGTATACTAAAAAGAAAAATTCCCTGTATTTATATATATATATATATATATATGTGTGTGTGTATATACTCATAACATAATAAATATTTCTCCTAATTATGCTTTTAAGTTTCATGTTAAATGCATTTTACTGATTCGATTAAAAATGCACAAATAACTGATTATTGATTTTTTTTAGAAGAACTTTGCCTTAATTGTTTTCTATGGAGTTCTAAATACCTAATTAAAAGATAAATTGTTGACATAGTCATTCAAATCAAATATTTAAAAGTAATTTTTGGAAACTATGCCAAAATGTAGCTAAACTTCAAGAAATAATTATTTTTGGATGATGCAAAACTTTTCCACACCACTGTAGTTACGAATTGTCCAGTGTAAAACGAAATATATTTATTTTGTAAATACTATAGAGAGATTAATTTCTTTGCGGGTGAGAAGACCAGTGCCTCCGCAGGCTCATATCTATTTTGGTATATTTTGGAAAAGGGCTAATGCCTAAAATACATATATTTCATCTCAACGCGGCTTGTTTATTATATTTTTAAAGGAGTTATCACACAAAGCATAAGGCGTAGCCCACAGGCTCAACTACTTATAAATTAATATCAAATTGTAATAAATGATCCTGGTCGTTTTATCGTAAATAATCTAAATATGGGGATACCTATGTCTTTCTTTGTAATACGAGTGTATTGATCTGAAGCTAACTGAAATCAAAAAGAAAGCTTTGCCTCGCATCAATCATTTATTAGCTTGATTGTTCAGACAAAGGAAACTGAGTTGTTCGTAATTGCCCCTTCTAGACGGTTGTATCTAATAATTGTTTATGATAGTAATTCTTGTAATTCATCCGAAATTAGAAACTCACTCTGATGTTACATTTTTCATACAAAATATCGAAAGCGGGAAATGAATACCGAAATTCTTACGATTGCCATTCGTTTTTCCCCCGTCATTAATGCTTACGTTAATGTCACGTGAAATTTAATAAAATATTCGTTTCATATTTCAACTATCTTAACTGTAAAGGCATTTTCTTGGGTGAAAAGTTTGATCAAAGTTTCTTAAGTGCGCTTGATGCAGCATTATTTTTATTTATCTTATAGTTAAAATGTGTTCAAATAATTTTGTAACTTTTCTCATTTAAGTTCGTTGAAAGCGAAATATTCTTCTATTCACTTTCTTCGCGCTTATCTTCTTCACAAATTACATCTTTGTAATCATTTAGGCAGTAGTTCTGCCGAGGCCGGAAAGATCATGATTCTCGTGAGTCGTGAGCTGAGACCCTTCGCAGAATAGATCGATTTTCGATTACGAGGCCACGATTCTAATTATAAATATGTCAAAATGCGTTAACATTGTTCTGCCGAAGCCCACGACTGTTTTCCACAGTAATGGGGTTATACAAAATTACATTACTGCAACCGCATCGAACAGAGACTTTTCCAAACTCACCTACCCCTCTTGCTGGAATGCATCAATTAAAGAAATTTGTTAACCCATTAAAGGATTTTAATTACTCGAAAACTGGGCTGGCATTTTATTTCCAATTTCGCGAATTAATAGAACTTAAGATTTACTATTAAACCTTATTCTTTGCCATGCTGCATATATTCTTCAACGCCCGCCATAAATTTTGGAAAATATATCCTAAAACGGATCGGATTTTTTGAAAAACTGAGCAGAACTGTTTAGTAATACGGCACCTCGTCCACTTATCTCAACTTCGTTCCAGAACGGTCATTACGTATGAAACATATTCATATATATTTGTATATGTTGAACCAATTCCGTTACCACAATGCGCTTTGCCAATTTACGCTTCAATTATTATATAATTAAAAATAAAAAGGAAACATGTACGTGATTACATTTCGTCTGATTTATTTATTAATAAAGTTATAATAATAATTATCATATTAAATTTATTTGAACAGCGTAGGGTTTAACAAACATATTGTTATATAAGGATTTAATAATATTTCAACAAGCTGTCAGAAACTACAATGCCATGACATAACACGTAGTTAGAAAAACCCGCATATTATACCGATTTAAACGAAATACAGCAAATATTGAAACCTGCTACGACTAGGTGGCGACTAAACTACAACATATGTGTAAATATTGTTCGTACGTTATTCAGGAAATTAGGTTATGTGTATTTTCTTACTTAAAATGCACTCCATCAAAAATTAAATTATATTGATGTTATTAGGTACAGTGGTGTGAAAATGTTCTGCGTCACCCAAGAAAATATTATTTCTTGAAGTTTAGCTAAATTTTTGGCATAGTTTCCAAACATTACTTTTAAGCAAGGCACTTCCAGTCATGAAAGTGCAGTGCAATCAATCCACAGTTATTAGAGTGATCAAATAATACTCGGAGACGGGAAACATTGAAGATAAACCTCGCAGTGGCCGTCCAAAAAAACATCAGTGAGAGGCGACAGTGTATTGCGGAGGATGAGCCTGGCAAACAGAAGTCTTAATTCGATAGATTTAACCAAAATATGGTCTGAACCTACCGGGGTAAGTGCACTTCTACTGTAAGACGGAGACTTCTTAAATCTGGACTTGCGGGTTGCAAAACCCAGAAGAAACCCCTCCTTTCAGAAAAACAAAGGCTCCACCATTCGAAACGGGCGAAGGATCATCGTGTGTTCTGCCAACAATTAAACATCCAACCTCTGTCATGATATGGGACTGCATGTCTGCTGAAGGTGTTGGTAGACTGCATGTTGTATCTGGCATGATGAATGCAATCAAATACATTGATGTCCTACAGGAGAAGATGCTGCCTAGTGGAAAAGGTTTTTTTCCTGACAAAACCTTTATCTTTCAAGATGCTAATGCTCCTTGCCGCAGAGTAAAGGCTGTTCAATCTTGGATGTCGACCAAGAAAGATTTCCTGAAGAATAATTTTCACGACAGTGTGATCTGCCAACAATTAAACATCCAACCTCTGTCATGATGTGGGGCTGCATGTCTACTGAAGGTGTTTGGTAGACTGCATGTTGTATCTGGCATGATGAATGCAATCAAATACATAGATGTCCTACAGGAGAAGACGCTGCCTAGAGGAAAAGAGTTTTTTCCTGACAAAACCTTCATCTTTCAAGATGCTAATGCTCTTTGCCGCAGAGTAAAGGTTGTTCAATCTTGGATGTCGAGCAAGAAAGATTTCCTGGAGAAGAATTTTCACGACAATGTGTTCTGCCAACAATTAAACATCCAACCTCTGTCATGATATGGGACTGCATATCTGCTGAAGATGTTGGTAGACTGCATGTTGTATCTGGCATGATGAGTGCAACCAAATACATTGATGTCCTACAGGAGAAGATGCTGACTAGTGGAAAAGAGTTAATTCTTGACGAAACCTTTATCTTTCAAGATGATAATCCTCCTTGCCACAAGGCAAAGGTTGTTCAATCTTGGATGTCGACCAATAAAGTTAAAATAATAGACTCGCCAGCACAATCCCCGGACCTAAACCGTATAAAAAACTTATGACAGAGGAATTCTAACATTATTTCAAGAAAAAGACTAACAAGAAAAGTGGAATTAATAGAATCCCTAATTGATGCCTGGTATCGCTGCATTCCAAAGGAAGAATTACATAAACTGGTGGATTCTATGCCAAAAAGGTGTGAATTAGTTATTAAAAACAAAGGATGGCCTATTAACTCCTAAAATTAATTAGTGTGTATTATAATAAACGTTTAGGTGAAGACTACATTATTATATACATATAATGTAGAATTTTTCTGTTTCTGAATAAATATTATATATCGAATTGTTTCCGTTTTTTATGAATCAACATTTAGGCTATTAGTATTGCTAGTATTATGTTTAAGTGCCTGTATTATATTTGCGATGATAAACTGAAAAATATTTGAAAAAATGGGTTTACACTGCAATTCACTGCACAGTTATTAGAGTAATCAAAAAATACCCTGAGATGGGAAAAATAGAAGATAAACCCCGCAGTGGCCGTCAAAAAAAACATCAGTGAGAGACGGCAGTGTATTGCGGAAGACGAGCCTGGCATACAGATGTCTTAATTCGACAGATTTAATTAAAATATGGTCCGGAGCTACTGGTGTAAGTGTATGCACTTCTACTATAAGACGGAGATTTCATAAATCTGGACTTAAGGGTTGCAAAGCCCGGAAGAAACTCCTCCCATTAGAAAAACAAAGGCTCTACCGTTTGAGATAGGTAAAGAATCAATGGCAGGGGGTATCACTTAGTGATGAATATACCTTTAACATTAACAATCATGCTGGAAGCACATATTTTAGAAGATTTCCTGGAGAAGAATTTTCACGACATTGTGTTCTGCCAACAATTAAACATCCAACCTCTGTCATGATATGGGGCTGCAAGTCTGCTGAAGGTGTTGCTAGACTGCATGTTGTATCTGGTATGATGAATGCAACCAAATGCATTGATGTCCTGCAGGAGAAGACGCTGCCTAGTGGAAAAGGGTAATTTCCTCACAAAACCTTAATCTCTACAGAGCAAAGGTTCTTCAATCTTGGATGTCGACCAACAAAGATAAAAGAATAGACTAACCAGCACAATCTCCGGAATCTAAATCCTGTAGAAAACTTATGGCAGAGGATTTCTAACATTATTTCAAGAAAAAACCCCGAAAAAAGTGGAATTAATCGAATCTCTAATTGATGCTTGGTATCGCTGCATTACGAAGGAAGAATTACAAAAACTGGTGAATTCTATGCTAAAAAGGTGTGAATTAGTCATTAAAAACAAAGGATGGCCTATTGAAGTTCTAAAATAGTTTTAAATTAATTAGTGTGTACCTATTGTAATAAACGTTTAGGTATAGACTACACTATTATATATAATGTACAATTTTTCTGTTTTTGAATAAATTTTGTATATCGAATTGTTTCCGTTTTTTTATGAATCAACATTTGAGTATTGTGAGTAAGTACCTGTATTATATTTGCAATGATGAAAAGAAAAACATTTGAAAAAATTAGTTTAAACTAGAATTTATATTATTTGTGCAACTGATGCAGAACTTTTACACACCACTGTTTAATTCTGGCAAAACTGCAGCTTCCATGACTTATTTATAATTTTTTTAAGGCAACTGCCGAATAAAATATGGGGAAAAGCTACGAATTTAGCTAGTATATTTTTCACTAATAACACCTGGCGTAATTATCAAATATTTTCTGCGATGTTCGAAGTAGGCTCTACGAACCTTAGGCGTTAAAAATTAAACTCGTGTATCCAATTTTTTGCGTATCAAAGAACAGTGCGTAGAAGTCCCACTGACATTGCGAAAAAGTCTGATGCGGCACAGAGTAGTAAAAGGTGTTACACTTGATTAGATTTGGTGTCGAACGTCTTTCAACAAAAAGAAGGAAGGGAAGTTGTTGTTTTGGGCCTTAGTTCATTATGGGAATTTGTAGTTCTATATGTTCAACTGGATTGTATGCACGAGAAACAAAACATAATAAACGATTGATTTTAGAAAAACCCGTTTAGCAGTATCTTGAATTGGTAAAAGATAATACAAATCTGAAATTTGATTTACTTATTATTTCCAAGAACTTGGTTTAATGATTGGTTTACAAATAATCAACAGTAACAACAAAATTATTAGAACTCACTCAGAACTACTTCAATAGCATTCTCAAGATTCCAAATAGCTTATAGCAATCAACAAAATTATTAATAATTACAAAAAAACATGAATAATTTTATCGAGTTTTATTATTTACCTCGATGGGGCAGTGCAAACAAGCGTGTATTTCACTTCGTTCTGTTTTAAGCGCGATTTGTTAAGTTAGATAGCTCGATTGCTTTACGGAATGCGGTTCATAAAAATACTAAACAGTGAAAAACATATGAACAAATATTGGCGCCATCTGGAAGTAAGATATCCATTTATACAGCCTTTGAAAGCTATTTGCAACAGCATATTCAAGAAAATTGTATAAACGTTAAGTTGCAACAGTATTTCTACCTCTTGAAGTGTATAAATTTGAAAAGATTATTTTTTCTTGCATATTCCTAGTTGGGAAAGTTTTATTTAAACCAATACCACAAGACTTCTTCTTTTTAGAGTGGTTTATCTCTTACGAGACGTAGCGAACTTCTCTCCTATAGCTGTGTTGCGCGTTTAGAGTGCCACAGACATAGAGGACCTACAGCTTAACGTGGACTCCGAACCACGAGAAGTGTAAACACTTCTACTCCAGAGAAGATTTACTAGGCAGAATACCGCGCTGGTTTGCCATTGCCTTGCGAGGGAGAACGGCCGTTAAAAATCCGATGTTACGGTACTGGGAATTGAACCCAGAACCTACAGCGTAGAAGGCTAACGCGCTAACCTCTAGCCCACGGCCGCGTACCCCATAAGACTGTCAACCAGCAAAAAAGTAAAAATTCGGTTAAAGACATTTTCCTAAGCGCATTCAAAAAGCTAGTTTAAAATCACCTACACGGATGTTACTACTTCAAATTCACATTACACGCACACGCTCTAAAAATGTACTCTTCACAACCCAAAAACTGATAATTTGTTTACTTGTAATTTTTCACCGCACGTTATACGGAAAATGTATGAAACCCTCGTCAGACGCATTTAATCCCTTAATAAAATCCACCATCTAAAAACTGAAAATTTACTTTTAAGCTATTTTTCGTTCTTTGATCACTACAATTATGCTAAAACCAACCTTATTGACATTCATTTCCTTAAAATACACTTTTCGTTACCTAAACAATAAAAATCATAGCAATGCAAAACAATACAATATACTGGATGTACATATCAAAAATACAGGGTGTTTCATAAAAAATCAGAGAACAATGAGAGAAATGCAAAATTGCAACATATATAGGGTGTTCTATTGTAAACAAAAAACGGATTAATTTACATAACGAAAAATCCTTGTGTTAAGTGCGTACCTAACTTTTCCACATTCTACTTATTATGAAATGTGGGGTGTAGCCCAGGGTTTCATCTAGTTATGCAATTCTATATTAAATATATTTCTTCGTATACAATTTTAAGGTATTACAATAACCCATATTCATGTTCAAACTAAATGAGTTTTTATCACCATTAACCCAGTTAAAAGTGTATTTATGTAATTAAATTTTTTAAGGGTCTCCCAGGTCTAGAAGCCGTATCTTCGTCAGGCATCGCTTAGGAGGGCTGGGAAAAAATATAATTTGAGTCGGAGCTGCAGCAACCCTTTTGTTCGAAAAGAAGTGGTTAACTAATCTCATTACAGGGGTTCAAAGTAGACTATCTATCTGGAAAGAAGTCCAGCATTCACCCAGCGATAGTTCCTTTGATAGTCGTTATTTTTGGGTATCATTCACGTTGATTGGTTACCATGTTCTCTCACAAAAACGAGGCTACGACAGCTTGAAATTAGCGTGATGATGATGGTGTTTGATACTGGGCTTGGCACGGGTTAACAGGCTAACTTTCAGCGATAAGGCGATTTATATATTAATCGGTTTAGCTTTAACGACAAATTCAAAAATTCTGTTTTGACCGGAGTATGTAATTTCTGGCACGTAACTGTAAACGAAGAAATAATATTTTACTTAACATAGTTTTCTGTCCTTTCATAACATATAATTAAGGGTAAAATGTATTTGATGTTGGCAAAAGGTTAATTCGTGATATACAGCTGAATACTTTTCATTTCGTGAAGTTTCCCTTTCATTTGATATTAAATAAGGGCACAGTCTATGACTTGTTGTTGTTGGTATTAGAACATGACTCTAAAAATGCACGCTATTTAATATCAACTCCTAAGTGCGTGTTTGTCTAATACATTAAAATTGATTTAACATTAAATTTTAACCGCTTCTGAGCGGTTAAAAATTCGTTTTTTAATTAACTATGAGCCAAAAAAATTCACGAAAATAAATTATTAATAAAAAGACCCCTAAACAATTAAATGTAATTAGAGACATGAATGCTCAAAGTAATAACTTTTGTAATAATACGAATTCCTTTTTCTAGTGCCATTATTAAGTCTTTGTTCGCAATTTCGACACACTGGCGATGGTTAGATTACTCGTGATGCCTTGTAGAGAAGCTTTACTTGACAAGTTTAGCAAGTTAGAACACTGTTCGAATCGATACGCTTGTCTATCAATCCCTATTAATTTATCTGATCAAGATTACGCTAAAATCGACAATTTAATTGTCCTATTTAAACGAACCCTTTGTTACACAGATAGGGTTTCTTGTAAATATGGATGAATTAAATCATTCGATTTGTATTAGAACTGATTTTCTCATTTGCAGATAAATTTAATTATACGAAATTAATCGTGGAAGTGTTTTGTTCACATGGTTCCCTTGTCGGCTTCAAATTGCTCCCTGAAACGCTGCCTCCCTCCCTGACAATTTAAATAATAAAATATCAATGACAGAAATAAAATTAAACGTAACAATTCCACGACTTATACGAGGGTGGTTCATCATTTATTGTAACTGATATAGAAGCAAATGTTTTAGACATTTGAAACTACTTTATTTCTCAACACAATCCCCTAAACGATTAACACACTTACTATAACGATGATGCAAAGTTTGACTACCTTTAGAAACAAACTCTTTGTCCTGCACTGCAAACAACTCATTCACAGCCGCCATCACCTCTTCATCATCCGAAAAATGAATTTCCCGAAGATGTTCTTTTAATTTGGGGAACAAGTGAAAGTCACTGACCAGAACTGGCGAATCCCATACTCATCATTCTGGCGCCCAGTAACTTTTTAGTCATCCCCCATAGATAATCTAAAATTTCAAATACAGCATTGTAAATATAGTAGTCGCAATGTAAGAAAATCGGAGTAGGATTAAAATGAAAACCCTAAGTTGCGACACTGCGTCCTTTTCTAGCTAAGCTGTTTTTACGGTGTAAATACCCTCGGCAACTTGGAATGTATGGTTTTCATTTTAATCCTGCTCTGGTCTTCTTGCATTACGATTACTTTAGCAGCCATCGAAGTACAACTCGTGTGACCGTGATCGTTGTCTTGCTGGAACAGAACGCCGCGTTTCAATTTTCAACGCTTTTTTTGCTTTACAGTTTCACGAACTTTTGGTATGAGTTTTGCGTAATAGTCTCCCGTTATTATATTACCATGTAGTAAATAATTAACAAGAAGAACTCCCTCAGATTCCCAAAACACTGTTGCTGTTATCTTTCCGGCCGATGAAGTCACACGGAACTGTCGTCGGGACGCAGAACCACGATGCCGCCATTCCATACTCTGCCGTTTTGCCTCTGGATCAAAGCAATGAATCTTGAATGATGAACAGAAGATTAGACACTTACAAATATATAGGTCTACATATTTCTCGAGACGAAGCCATACGACACAGGAATATCCAAGCAGAAAAAGCTATTACACAGCGATGTAGCATTCTCTGGGATAATAATATCACGAAAAAAATAAGACTCTGATATACAACACAATAGTTAAGAGCATAGCAACCTACAGCTCTAAAGTTTGGTCACTTAAAAACAGAACGGAAAAAAACACTACTACTAACAGCGATGAACTTCTGGAGCACAGCTGCAGGCAGATCTAGAGAGACAGAGCCCAGAACAAGATAATTAGGGAGATCACGGGAGTCGAGCATACCATAGTAGAACAGACAACTTAAATGGTATGTACATGTGCAACGCATGCCAGAGGAACGGTTGCCAAACAAATACTAAAATGGACACCAGAAGGAAGGCGCAGAAGGGGAAAATCTAGAAGTTGGCGGGAAGGAATTGATAAGGACATGGAAGTGAGAGGTTTGGGGGGAAACTCTATGGGAAGATAGAGACCAATGGAGCTTGGTTATTGGAAGACGACGGAGATCGTTATAACCCGATTTATATATATATATATATATATGTGCTTTTGTATCGTGTTCGCCTCTGCACATTAAACAGACGTCCACAACTCCACCCTTACTAATAATCTTAGATTACTGTTTTTCGAGTTACACACTTATTTTGGATTAATAAAACCAGATTTCGTTAGAGGGGTAATCTTTTTTTAATTAACAGATATACATATTTTTTTATATTGCGCGTTCGTGTCGGCCTCCGTAAATTGACCGTACGTTTCCGACTCCGTGTATGTAATTTTGCGAAATCTAACGTACGACTCTGCCTCCAACAACGTTGTCAAATTTGTAAGACGCTTCTAAGAAGTGATATGGTATGTGATATGACGAATATATGCGTCAGTTTGATCTGGTACTGTGAAGCAGCTGTACTTGATAAATAAGACGCTGTAGAAGTTTAATAACACATTTATTGTATAAAAACACCTAGAGGCCAAAACTGCGACTGCAAGCCGACTTGTAATTCTGTATCCTCGGTATTACAGACTAGGATATCTGCAGAAACCTAGTCAGGGTAATGTATCCTGTAAGTTAGCTTGTTTAGTAAGGGGAAGTGCCCCCCCCTCCCGATTATCTCTTAGCACATAACAAGGCGATGTAGCAAAAACAAAAAGGAACGCACCTTGAAGGGAAAATCCTACAGGGATGCCGGTCAAGCTAGAGCGCTCTACGGAAGGCGGGGAAAGGAAAAGAATTAATTTGCAGGGAAAAATCTCGCAGAGCAACAGTGGTGACTATTTTCAAAATGCAGGAATGCTTTTGAAAATGATGTGGTTCGGCGAACGAGTATAAATTAATTGTCGCGCTTTCAACCGTATATCCCTATTTATAGGAAGAAACTACGTGACCAAAACAAATTTGTGACATCTTCAAAAATACGTTCCCAAATTAAACCTTGAAGTCCCAAATAATTTAATAGTTCGTTTTGGGAAATTTGATGAGAACTGCTTCAAAATCTATCAAGACCGCAAGCTTAATTCCCAACAGCGTTCGACAATACCATAAACTACCATAGATTTTAAACAGTACAAGTTCTTAAAATTATGTAAATAAACTACAAAATAATAGCTGAATAAACTACGTTATTCCCCAAATCGTTTTGATGAACGTATTCACGAGCAAATTCTAATCGTTGATATTTGTGTGCTTCAGTAAGAAAAAACTTTTTGAGCAGCTGAACGGTTACGTAGTTTGCTTTTTTTAATTCTGCGATATGATGTCTAACGGGGTGCAGGGAAATTTGTAGCAGTAACAGCTTCAACAGCTATGTCGAAATAATTTGCTCTAAGATTGACCAGACGATTATTGGCCTCCGTATTTGATAGTCTAGGAGCCCGGAACCTTAATTTCGGCGTATCATACCAAACTGGCCAATCTTTTTCTTCGCGAGTGTAACTGTTGTTTTGCTTTTGCCAATTTCATCTGCAATGTTACTTGCAATCTATTGCTTATTATAGCTTTCTGATGATTGTCTAACTATGCCATTTCAATATTTAATTGACACTGTCAGAAAAATTGAAAACTCATGTAAAAAATAATTACTGGCAAACCTGTAATGACACAACTAAAAACGAGCGTTTCGAAATGTGTACCAGTTTCTTCTGCTATCGATGGTACATATATCTATTTATGCCAGAACAGACGTCTGAAAATGACGAACTAAAGTGCAACAAGAACTAAAAAATTTTCTAAATGGAAATTAACAAAAAAAAAAATAATAAATGTGATAGGTAAAAGTTTAGAGGTTTAGTATGTACATACTACTTATTGTTTGTTATGAAGGTACGATACATTTTTATGAAAGCTTGTTACCTTTGAATTACAATTATTGTGTTTTCCTCTTCTTAGTTTCTTCTAACCCAGATTGGGTATGTATTTTTATTTTTCTTGTAAGGTTTTTTGAGTTTATTGGTCTTCAATAGTATTTTTAAATAACAAATGTACTATCAAATTTATATTCATGACATACGGGTCTTATACAGAGCTGCTAAATAAAATAAAATAACAACAATCTCGTTCAAAAGTTTTTATTAGTTATAGTTGGTAAAAAAACATTCGACTGTGAAAGAGTAAACAAGTACCAATTTCTAAAGCAACTGTAACTGTAAATATTAATTATTATTTCTGTAAAAATTATAAACAAACGTTTTTACCCTTATCCAATCTAAATTATGAAATATATCTGTATTTTGTTCAATCCGATTTAAACACTCATCTTTTTTAGGGGGTATCTTTTGTTGTATACACTTCCGAAAATGCTTTTTGACAATTTGTTTTTGATTTTTTGTCCAGCACACAACTCTTTGGGTAATAATTGTTCTTGGGTTGAGGCAGTTATTCTTTCTGCTTCTGTTTTGTTAATTTTTTCATTCTTGTCGCTTTCTACTTCGCTTAAAGTTCCTAAGTCTATTTCATTTAATGATTTTCCTTTATATTCTAAACCTTGTCCTTTATAAAAAAGGGTTAGCAGTTTGGGGACTTTCGCCGTATAAATAATATAAATTATTTTTTATTGCGAAATGTGAAAGAACTTATTTTGTATTTACAGTAGGGTAACATTTCTAATACATTACATAAGAAAATTTTTAAGCAAAATAACATCTGCATCCTTAAAGTTGTATTCATCTTCTTTTAATCACCAAAGGTATTGCTGGGCAATCGCGGTATAACTAACTATTTTTGTAATTGTACAGGCAATTTTTTTGTATATTGATATCTTGTAACTCGAAATTTGACCACAAGGCAGAATTTATAACTGTCAAATTGACAATTCACAATTTTGTTGTTGGTTATGTTTTATTTCAAAACGCAAATAAAGTATAGCAGTTCTTGACAATGAACTCCATGAAGATGAGTGTTTATTTTGTTTATAATAAAATAGTTAACAAAAGTGGTAATTTCATTAGGATTGATGGTTAAAAAAGTCGACAACATGCAAAAAATATCATTTTTAAGGGCGCACCGAGAATGAAAATCTAAAAAAATTTCAGTGAGTAGGTACCGTTAATAGCAGTTAATTGCAAAATGTTTCGTACGGCTCTAAAAAAAGTAGGCTGAAATTGTCCAATTTTAGCATTTTGAGTTGTACTGAATGTCTGAATTGCATCTGAATTGATTACCATGACATATTTCAGTAGCGTTTTTTTTTTGGATTTTATTGGGTAGGTAATGAATGTTAACAGTAAAAATAATTAGGTATTTTAATTTTAAAACGTTAATATTTCGTTGAACCCCCATTTTCCTCCAACACACTTGCTAGTCTTCGATTCATTGATTCGGCCAAACTTAGCGTGTACTGTGGTAAAAGAGTTGCCCAAGCATTTCGAATTGCTTCGATCAATTCATCTCGATTTCGAGGTCGGAATTCATGCTTGTATATATTTTCTTCACAATATACCCCCAGATGTTCTCGATGGGGTTGCAGTCGGGACTTCTTGATGGCCAGGGAAGAAGTTCAACGTCGTTTTCCTCCATCCATCTTTGAACAATTCTTGC
>JABXWE010004393.1:0-35824 GCA_014611495.1 Limonius californicus | reverse complement strand
TGTGCATGTGGAAATGTTCTTTTGATAATGGCTTGGACACCATTTGTCTTACCACTCATTACGGACGCCCCATCGTAACTTTGAGCGATTAGTTTATTGTTATCAGACCCAGAAGGAGAATTTAAAATAGTTTGCAATTCATTCAGCAATGTTTTTGCTAATACATCAGCATTATATCCACCCGGCTTAAAAAAAGACCAAAAGCGTTCAAAAATGTGTCCATTAAACACGCATCGAATACTAACAACCATTTGCTGATGATTAGAAGTGTCTGTAGTTTCATCGGCCTCCAAAGCAATGAAATTTGCAGATTTAATTTCTTTTAATATTTCCTGCTTGTAAATTTGCAGCATTGCATCTAGCAATTCGTTCTGAATAGTTTTTGAGACGCCTTTAAACACTTGTGAACCTTTCATTATGTATTGCAAGCACAGCGTCTAATTCGGCAGCAAAGTTGATTAAGCCTATATAAATTCCTGGATTTTCTGACGTTAATGTCTCATCGTGACCTCGCAACGCCAGTTCAAAGGCGCCGCAAAATTTAATACACATAATTAACCGGCGTAAAATATGACGATTTTTTTCCACGTCTTTGTTGTACTTTATTTTATGTCGCAAATAAGCACACTCTAATTGTTCACGGATGTCCACTTTGCCTAAAACATTAAAATCCATGCACGCATTCATGTGAGAAACGGAAGATTTGTGTTTCTTTGCCTTCTCTGCAATGTGTTTTAAATCATTCACCCCTTGTTTATTCCACGCACTAACCTCTTTCTTAAAAATTAAGCACATAAAACAAAACAGTTTGTTTGTTACTGATCATCCGCACATTCAATCGTATTTTTCATAGATATTCATGTTGAATACTCTATTGTACGTTCGGGTTTTACTTGTCGAACTGTAGTTTATCTGAAGTTCAGGAATAGGCCTTCCTTTCTTCTTAATTAAAAGTTTTTTCTCAAATGATAGCGGGTTTTTTAAAAGATTTTGCACACAATTAACTTCCATCATTGAAAAAACGTCACTTTCGTCTTTGAATTCACACGCGCGATTGCGCGAAAACACAAAACACTGCAAGTCTGCGCTCGAAATTCAAACGTTGACTGCAAATAGGGAACAAAGCGCTCGGTGCCCTATTCGCCTGGTATATCGCGTATAGCGAAGATAACCGATAGGCAACCGAATCTTGCTCTACATAGGTACAAATCAGACCGTTCCCCGGAAAATAGTTTTGAGCGTGTTAGCCGCGCCTGTGGTGCGGAAGGAAAATTTGATACCATCGTTAAAATAATGAAATTAAAATAATGCACTGAATTACATGCGAATTTCATTCTGTGTTTATCTTGGTGGTTGGGTGGGCACGTGCCCTTGAGTACAAGCCGCCACTGAAAAATGATAAGATAAGAAAATACGAAAACGAAGAAACAAGTAACATATAAAAATATAATTCAGAATATTATAAGGCTACTAGATATATCCTACAGGAGAGAAGACACGTTGGACAAAACACAAGAATTTATGCAATGCGGCAGAACCTATAAAAGTGAAAAGAGAAGGAATCATTGAAAAGAATGTATAGAAATTGTAGAACAAAGAAGCAGAATTTTAAAGAAAATATTAGAATACTGTGATGTTTTTCTGATTTTCATTTGAATCCGTAGAATCATTAAACTCATTTAATAATTTGAATTTATTAATAGAGCAACTTACGCCACCTTTCGTTATCCCGAAAATGATAACTGGTGGTTTCTTGTTTCGCTTTAAATGGATAACAAGAACCTATTCTACGTTCCCATTACGATTCGCCGCTTCAACAAAAATTCTGTGCATCTGTTAGTCGTTTCTGTGTCGTTTAAAAATTTCATTATCATCATCATCATCTTTGGTGATACAGCCCTTGGTGGGCCTTGGCCTATTCTAGGAGAGTTTTCCAGGCGTCTCTATCCTGCGTTTCAGCTCTCCAGTTTCAGCTCTCCAGTTTCTGACGCCGATATTCTTCAGATCCCTTTCCACTGCATCTGACCATCGTCGCTTGGGTCTCCCGACTTTCCTTTGTCCCTCTGGCTTACCCATCAACAGCTTTTTAGTTGGTTAGGCATCGTCCGTTATAATGACGTGCATTGTCTATTTCAATGGTCCAATTTTAATTGTCCGTACCTACTATATGTGAATCACCGTATAGTTGGTATATCTCGTGGTTGTATCGCCTTCGCCAGGTATTATGTTCTTGAATAGGGCTGTAGATTTTCCTAGGGATCTTTCTTTCGCATATTAATAGGCGTGACTCATCAGCTTTGGTTAGTGGCCAAGTTTCAGAACCATAAGTTAAAACTCAAGGTGGCGGATAGAGGGAAGGCCTTTTCGTGGATTATCGTAAGTGACACAAAAGTTTAGTGTCGAGGATAAGGCGTAAAGCGTTGGCTGGTAGCGGCTAAAAATCGGCGCCGCGGACAAACTACTCAGCCCAACTGTGTGTCTAGTCAAAGGCCTGCACTGGGTTTCGAACGGCGTCGGATACATTTTTACATCAGCGCAGTAATATCACAGTATAACAATATGCTAGCATATTGTTATACTGTGGTAATATCACCAAATCCGATAGGCGATTGCCATCCACATGGTGTAAACAATTAGCTTTGTAATACGATCTTCGGGACTTCGAATTCTTCACTCTATCTTATTTTTTTAATTATTTATTATGAAAAATTAACTTACAATTATATATGGAAAACATCGATTGTAGTAATCGAAACTTTCGGTTTATGCTATCGATTATTTCTTAGGGTTGTTTTCTTCCACGAACAATAACCTTGTTTGTATGCATTTTTTTTGTATTTTCAAGTTCGTGGGGTACCGGGTAACTCTCTCGTAAGTCAACAACCTGCAGGCTGGTTGGCAGTAGTTAACTCAGTTCTATTCTAACATTTTTCTATGGCTGATGTGATCTTAGCTTAAAAGAAAAAATAACAGTATAGAACAGATGACAAGGTGCCGAAAGTACGTCAGCGGAATGCTGCAGTACAATTTAGCATTTCGCAGCCAGTTTTGTGTACAATTAACAAAAACTGTTGAAATAAAAGAAAAGCAACAATTCAAACACTAAAAGAAATATCGCTGGAAAAGACTATCAAGCGGAATCTGCATTGAAACTCTGGTTCGTTAATGTCCGTGAACATGGCGCACGTCTGGATGGCATATTGATGTACCAGAAAGTGGAAGAACTTGCGAAAAACTGAAAAGGAAAAAATGAACATTTTTTGCAACGGAAGGATGGTTTCATCGCTTATCATTATCAATCCGTTACTGTTATCAAAAACCCCATGATCCGATGTGGCTACATTAAGCGGCACTGTATGTGGAAAATAAAAAGCGTTTCATTACTACTACAATGAAAACAACGTTAGCATCACCTTGTTGAAATATGTAACTTTGCTATTGATTTTTATATAAAACATCAAAAAACTAAATAATAAAATTATAAAATTTTGGATGTTTTGGATATTTACTATAACTTCATTGTCAACAACCTTAAACAACTCTATTATATTTTCCCAGGCAGTGCAACGGGGCAAAATGTGATTTAAATACGTAGAAACATCGTATTAGTTTGAATACACATATTTTGTTTTAAAGAATTTCCGAGATTATAAAAATCTATAAAATACTGGATTCGGTCTGCGATGCAGGTGCACGGTATTCAAGTTTTGGTGTGGTATGGGTCGTTGTTTATCAATCTACAGCTTACGAACTCAGTTTAGCCTAGTAATGAGCAGCGTCGAAGACATGACAATTTCGCTAACCTACTATTTCTCTAATACAAAGACATGATCATTTACCTTTATTTTGAGTAAGGCACGCAAATGTACCTACGAACATTATGGTTTGCCTACGAAAAATGCTGCACTGGATTTTGAATTCTCAGGTCCATTTACGATCCCCTTAATCACAGAAATTTTGTTGATAATTCTTTTTTTTTTCTTCAAATACAGATGATAAGCCCCCACCGTTCGTCCCCAGTTCCTAAAGCAAGATTTATTATTATATGTATAATTTGAAGTTTATATGAAATTTATAAATTAAATTATTTGCCAAACAATATAGATGTAAATGGTGGCAATGATACGTGGCTTCTAGACACGAAGAGTAGGGTAAGGTGGGGCAGGTTCGGACACGTTTTTTCAAACATTAGTATTTCAAAGATAAGAGAAAATTTGGACTTAATTCAGGTGCTACGGATACCTTAGTCCTTAGTCTGTTTCCAACATTTTGGCATTATCTCAAGTAAAATAATGAAGTGGTTTTCGTTAAGTTATATTTTTCCCAAGAAGATGCATTTGTCCGAATCTGCCCCATAGTGGGGCACATTCGGACAAGTCTAATAAAATTCAGAACTTATTTATTTTTAAGAGGAATAAAAGACTGTGTATTAGAAAAAGTTCATTGGACGTTATAATCATCAAAATTGACATTAAATTTGAAGAACGAACACATCCTGGAAGTTCTTAGTGCTGCCTCGGGATTAGGTATTTTCGAGACTATATCTTCTCTGGAAACGGTCGAAATATCTTGCAAGTCCGGAAAGCGGAAACCGCTTTGATACTTTCTCAAAAAATTTAAGACGTAAGAGCCATCACTATTGCAAGATTCCACTCTGCCCATGTAATGAAGTGTCCTTTTCTTGGTCAGGTATTTGACAAACAAATAATCATTACAATGGATTACGTCGTCATCCAATAGTATGAGCACATCGTCATTGTCTTGAAACTCGTCCAGAGAATCGGGCAGATCGTCAAAAAATGTTGTCTCATGAACAATATTCTGTGGTAAATCCACATCAGAATCTGAGGAGTTACTTTCTATTTTTTCAACATTTTTTTCGTGCCTTCCCTTTGCCCTTCTCTCCAACTTTTGTATCTTTTTTTCTTCACTTCACATTCGCTTTGTACGACTTTTCTTTTCGTGTTTTTTTTTTCTCCAACATTTGTTTTCCCATTGTTTCCAATTCTTGAATTTTTTCCTTCTCCGGTGTGCTCATATAAATTCTGGATTTACCTAGTTGAGACTTTCCATTTGTTTTTCTGGGGGCTGCCTTTGGTAATGGTCTGATGATGTCGCGGATAATATTTTAATTTTCGGTTTTATAACGCGATTTACTATGTAATTTAACATAGTTCTTATCATCATGGTCAATTCGTCAATTTCAGAATCGGCCACATTGCTAGTGCTCATGCTGATAGACGGAGTAAACGAATTCTTCGGTGTAATAGAAGTTGATGGCAGTTCACACTTTCATTATAATTTCAGGATCTGACCGATCTGTGGCGAACGACCCCATGAAATCGTCTTCATTAAAACTCATGGAATTAATAGGCCACAAGCCGGTACTGGAGTAGCACCTTATAATGTTTTTAGGTGTAAAACTTTGCAAATAAGGATTTGCAGTGAGTTTAGCGATGTCATAAATTCCATTTGGTTTTCAAGGATTTAAAATCATAAAGTCGTTAAAGGCAGCCTTACATCTGGTCTTAAATGCCCATAAATGCCCCTGTCAAGGGACTGCATCTTGTGGGTGCAATGCGGTGGAATTGATAGTAGAACTATACCATTCTTATAAGAATAGTCTATGGCCTCGAGTGATATGTCTGTTTCGTGGTTATAGAGCAACAAAAGAATTGGATTTGCTTGAATACAACCAGTATGTTTTTGAATATGCTCCAATAACTGGAGAAACATTTTTGAAGACATCCACCCTGACTTCTCGGCAAAGCCCATTGCCCCAGGAACTGAACCATACATAATACATATGCTGGAGGAGTTGCATTTCCCACAGCAGAAACGAAGCCGCACATTGTAACTAATACGCCCCTTTCAGCTGAAATGCAATGGCCCACTCCTTTTGCCCTGTTTTGGCAATAACTTTAGGAGCCCGAAGAACGGTTGTGACTCCAGTTTCGTCGGTATTCCAAATGAGATTAGGGGGAAAATTATATTTCGCTTGACCTGCTGCATAATTCTTAAAAAAACGAAGCAACATTGGCTTTGTTGAAAGCTGCTGCTCGTGCAATGCTGGTATTTTCTGCCTTGCGGTAGGAAAGTCTCGGGTGACGACTCATGAATGATGGCATCCACTCCATCCCAGCCATATTATTTTCGTTCCAAGTGTCTGGAATTTTTTTACCCGACGTACTTGAATATTCATCTGCCGACTGCCGCGTAGACTTGTAAGTCAGCCCATAAAATATTTTGGAAGATTGCTTTAGGTAAATTTCCAACTGCTTTTCTTCTCCTGGAGAGAATATTTGACGGGTAGCTTACTTCGACAAAGAAGATGCATCCTTATCTGAACTACTGCTTTCATTTCCCGAGTCAGTCAAGTTTTTCTTTCTCTTTATTATCACAAGTTGGTCATAAAGAGATGACTTTGGCATACTAAAAGTGCTTGCAGCCATGCGAATCGACATTTGGCGATTGAGCACGGCTTTAACAGGGGTTTTTAAATCATCTTTCGGAATATTTGGGCGATTTCTCTTTTTAATGTAGTTACGCACCATCCTAGGAAGTAAAATCAATCAAAATGGGTTTTTTATTAAAGTTTTCTTTTAACAGTATGGTTTTATTTGTTAGATGGGGCACATTCGTACAGTCCGAAGCTGCCCCACTCGATTTGTCCGAATGTGTCCCATGTTCCAAAAACACATAAATGACAAAATAAAAATTCCCACATGGTTTATATATGAGGTTATGTATCGCTAAACATATTAATATCTACGGTAAATAGGATAAACCTTACCTCACTGGTGTTCTCAAGCCGAGAAAGGTTACGATAGCTCTAATGAAATTTATAAGAACAACTCTTTTTTTGAATTTTCTCAAATAAATAGTTCCTTAGTGATCGAAGTCGCTAAACATTTACGTACCACAGAACTACTAGTGTAGAAGGATATTATACTGTCAATATGGTAAGTGTCATAGCACTTTAAGGCGGTAAATTTGATTTGTCCGGAGGTCCCCCCATGTCCGAACCTACCCCACCTTACCCTATTTCATACCCATTCTAAATGTTGTTGGGAGTGCAGCCTTGTCCCCCTTACATGTCCCCAGTGACGGAACTTGTTTTTTTTGGGCCCCTACGATAATGAATGTTTGGGGGCCTTCGATAATAATTAAGCTTAATAAAAACTTAGGTTCAGATCCATACGGTTCGTTATATTTAATTAAAACTAAGTTAGAAATACAGTAGTAATAGGCAATATTTTCGTATTATAAAATTACTATGTTAAACACATATTTTGTGGCGTGGAAATTTTTAGGTGTTTCTGATGTATTTCTGCACCCTAAAAACGAATTTAAAAACAGAATTTGCCTGTCACCCACGAACTTTTAGCAACAAACATTTATAGTTTGTAAGTATGCAACATATGCATATTGCGCCACTTTGTGTAATGTATCAGCAGTGACGAATATACCGTGTTAAGACAAGTTCATTTCTGTCTATTACATGCAAGAAGTATGAACCAAATCAGATATTGTGCATTAGTAGGCATTTACCGGCGTATGAAGTTACTGCATTTCCTATGTCGTGCCGCGAAACGTCGTTACTAACGTGTTTGTGTTCTACATACTCGATTAATGTTTATTACTGTACTGTGATTGACTGTGACTTAACAAGTAAGTACAATGTCTAGGCAGTGTGTAAATAATGTCAATAGTTTTTGTTATTTGTATGGGGAACTAACTTTTAAATCGCAGAAACGTACTTTTACCCCACTTGTACGAAGAGCTTACGAACTTTATTTCGGAGTTAAAGTAGGAGATCAAGATAGATAAGTCATGGGCTCCTCACATATGTTGTAAGACTTGTGTAACATTGTTAACAGGTTGGTTGAAAGGCACAAAACATTAAATCCGCTTTGCAGTACCAATGGTGTGGAGAGAACAGAAAGACCATGCCACAGATTGTTACTTTTGCTTCACTAACATATTGGGCATAGGACCGAAGTTCGAGCATACTGTGACTGTGCAGTATCCCAATTTACCATCAGCTTTAAGGCCCGTCGAACATAGTGAAGATGCCAAGTTCACCAGAATCTTGGAGTTTGGACGAAGAAGAACCTGAAAGCACCGGTGTTCCAACGGATGACATGCAATTCGCAGAGGAAATCGACAATGATCGACTATTTCAAGCACCAGAATGTTCAACAGAACCACATCTGATTTCACAGGCTGAACTGAATGATTTAGTTCGAGATTTAAAACTAGGAAAATCACAGTTAAAACTTCTAGCATGGAGATTAAAAGGATGGAATCTCCTCGAAGGTGACGTACATATAACTCACTTCCGAAAACGCCAAAAAGGACTTACACACATTGTTTCGCTGAAGAAGGGACTTTCATATATTGCACGGATGTTGACAACTTACTTCATGCATTAGGACAGAAACATGAACCAAGCAATTGGCGCCTATTTATAGATTCTTCAAAACTTTACTTAAAAGCAGTTTTGCTTCACAATCACAATAAATACCCATCTGTACCTGTAGCTCATGCCGTTCATACGCAGGAATCACTTGAAAACATGCGATATTTCCTAGAAGACATCCGGTATAATGACTATGAGTGGTCAATCTGTGGAGACTTAAAAGTGATAGCGCTTCTTCTTGGACTTTAGTTGGGGTATACAAAATACTGGTGTTTCCTGTGTGAATGGGACAGCCGTACACGAGATCGTCACTATATAAAGAAGGAATGGCCACTACGTCAAGCACTAACTTCGGGTCAAAAAATATTACCAACGAACCACTGGTTGATCCTAAAAACGTATTTCTACCACCACTGCATATTAAATTTCGTTAAAGCACTAGATCGGAACGGAAGAGGGTTCTTGTATGTGAAACAGAAATTTCCGAGAATTAGTGAGGCAAAAATTAAAGAGGGCATATTTGTAGGACCACAAATATGAGATGTAATGAAAGATGGCGAATATGACAACTTGCAGAATGAAGTTGAACTAGCTTTTACAACTGTTGTGACCAATTTTCTTGGAAATGTCAAAGCTGAAAATTACATAGATCTTGTGACTGAATTACTTAGTGCCTACAGAGAAATGGGATGTAACATTTCTTTAAAAATTCACTTTTTGGATGCTCACCTCGATTTCTTTTCGGAAAATTTGGGTGCCGTAAGCGACAAACATGGAGAAACGTTCCACGAAGACGTTGCAACCATGCAAAAGCGGTACCAAGGCAAATGGAATCTGTTGTATTATGTTTATATCAATAATTAATGAGTAACTCGGAAGACTGGAATAACGTTTTTATTAGTATGCATATTCTTACATTGTTCTCACTCTGTACAGGTGTCTACTCTCCAGTTCGATCACTCCTCAAGTGGGTTGTTCCCCTATACTTCTTTAAGGTGCATTCACTACAACAGAATCCTAGTTTACTTGCTGATTACTGCTGGACATTAAATCGTGATGCCCCAGAGACCAAATATCGCCGTAAAACATCCGCAGCAATATTTTGAAGTAAGTGGCAAATAAAGTGTAGGCGATAGAGAAAATCCAAGGTTATTTTCTGCTTTCTGGTGAAATTTTACATAACCTACGCCATGTTTTATCCATGTCACAAAAAAAGTTGGTTTTTATTTACCAGTGCATCAGACAAACTTGTATCAGCACAGAAATAAATGCAATTGCATCGTCGTACGAGATGGACCCGATCAACTCGTTTTCGATTGAAGGTATCGACATATAGTTCAGTGATTTTTAAAACGCCTTTTCGGCTTCTAAGATGATAAATAATGTAGTAGGTAACTTATTTCTTCTTAGACTTTTTTATTTTCATGAAGTTCTGTTTTCCCAATCTCCGACTCTTACATTGCCTGGCTTATAAATGTTTTCCATTCTACATTGGGTCTCCTTCTTCTTCTTTTCTCTCTGGTCGACCATTCCAAACATTTTTCGGCCATGTGCTCTGACATTCGGTTTACCTTTACTCATTAAAAAAAAAGAACAATTACACTTACTGCGATAAAGCAATTATTTCATCTATTACGGGGCCTGTATTCTTCACGGGATTCGCGGGGCCTCTTTACATTGCGGGGCCCTAAGCTTCCGCCTACTGGGCGATCCGCTGCGCATGTCCCTGTCTTGCAGAAGTGATTTCGAAGGCTATATTTTGATTTTGGAATGCGTAAAATTTATTCGAATTAAGGTATTCGAGGCCTCAGGCACAAACAAATACTGAAGCCTCCCAAAGTGTAGAACCATGTAAAAAGGTGACTTCGAACAACTTCTTTATCATCATCAGCATCATCATCATGTGACATGGAGCTGACTCGAGGGTCACTCCTGGATTACCCCATGCCAGTAGGTGAGAAGAAATTGCTGGGATAAGGTGGGATCGGGTGGGTGTTGCACCGCGTTAGCATGCCTGCAATGTATACTGCAAGGCACCGCTGCTGCAACACCGGGTAGTTAGTAAGCTACGCATCAATGGGACTTTGAGTACATAACCGGGACCGTTATGCGATTATACATTTGATCCTAATAAACTTTGGTAGCAAAGTTTCACATTGTTCGTAGCTCTTATCTATCTATTGCTCTAAGGTAACAGATTCCACCTATCTTAGTTTCCTAATAACTAATAACTTAATATTAACCCTAAATCGTATTATTCCCCTTAATAGTAATGGCGACTCTCGATTCTTCTTCCTTCTTTTCCAGCCTTCTCCTCTGCAGGTGCCGGCTCGGAGTCCATCGTTTCCTTTCCCATTGGTACTTGTTTCGTTCCTTCTCCTTTGTTTTCCCATTCTTCACCCTCTTGCTGCTTCTTCTTCTTCGTTATCCTGTTCTTCTTCAGTCGATTCTTGATCGGATTCTTTAATCAGTACGTATACTCTTCTTACCTCTCTTCGGATGTCCTCTTTTCTTCTTGCCCAATCCTCTCATGTCTCTTTAGATATGCCGGTGTTTTGTATGTCCCTCTCCAATGATGTATTCCACGTGTAGCATGGTCTTTCTATCTTCTTTTCTTCTGTTTGCATGGCATAAGCTTGCTGTAGACTGTAGAGGATGGTTGACAGGTCTTCTTAGAATATGTGCCCAGTATTTAATTCTTGATGTAGTGAGCCGTTTAGTTATTGTTTTCCCTTCTAGAATTCCTTGTGCCTCAAAGTGTTTTCTTCTCCCGTGGTTTTAAAATTTAAAATTTAAATTTTAAAGTCTTAAAATTTTAAAATTTAAAATTCAAAATCAAATTAAATAGAATTAAATAAGTAAAATTAGATTAAATTAGATTAAATGAGGTTAACGTTTACAATTCATTTATTACGTTTAGAGGTTACAATTGCCTACCACAGTGCGAAGTTTTAAACTGTATCTGATTCACAATGAAATGCAGTAGTTTTACACGCAATGAAAAACCAAAAGCGTAAATGTGGCAGCTACAGTGTTGTTCGTAGAAACAAACAATTGACAATAAAAATTAAATTTTCTGTGAAATAACTGTCGAAGTAATTTATTTAAAACAATAACAGCAATCAGAAAGAAAAACAAACTCGGTAAACAAAATATCAAAGCCACCGTTTCATGTCTGACCAATCACATTACTCTATACAAACACAGCTATTATAGTTGATCGTAACATAATTTCCTAATGTAAATTTCCCTATGAGTGGTACTCGGTGAGGCACACTGTATATACAGTGTGTCTCACTGTAGACTGCACCACCCCAGTATTTTGTTTATATATTATCGATTCAAAAAATTTCTTTTTTCTGATTATACCTCTCACTAAACTGTAATTTAATCGTATGTTACTTTCCCTTCACGGTGAAATGCTAGCCTACTACGATTTAAAATAAACAGCAAAATTGAAAAAGTCGTATTAGGGATTTTTATACAACAAAATTTTGTTAATAAAAGTTGTTCAGAATCGTTCAAATAAGCTAAATCCAAAATTTCATTACAATCAAAAAATATTGAAAAATTTTTTTCTAAAAAATTCTAGTCCAAGATGAATTTTTTAGAAAAATTTTTTTTTCAATATTTTTTGATTGTAATGAAATTTTGGATTTTGCTTATTTGAACAACTTTTATTAACAAAATTTTGTTGTAAAAAAATCCCTAATACGACTTCTTCAATTTTGCTGTTTATTTTAAATCGTAGTAGGCTAGCATATCACCGTGAAGGGAAAGTAACATACGCTTAAATTACAGTTTAGTGAGAGGTATAATCAGAAAAAAGAAATTTTTTGAATCGATAATATATAAACAAAATACTGGGGTGGTGCAGTCTACAGTAAGACACACTGTATATATTTTTGCATTACCACACGGTATTTTGTATAGATATGAGAGATACCAGTTTATGGGGGTAAATACTAATCGTTTTATTATGTTGATTTTTGTATTTGTAGTTTTCTATAATGTTTACGATTCTTATTCTTAATTTAATTAGAATTCTATTCGGATGGGTTCGGTCGGCGCCCAAACGTGCGGCGTCCAAACGGCGGGCGACCAAACGGCCAGGCGCCCAAATGGCCGGTGCCCAAACGCCGGCGCCCAAACGGCCAGGCGCCCAAATGGCCGGTGTCCAAACGGCGGCGCCTAAACAGCGGCGCCCAAATGTCCTGCTCAGGCAGAAAAAGGCTCTATCAGTACCACACTTAGAAAACAAACAGTAATTCAAGCTTGAAACACCTTCTGCTGTAACAAATTAGCCTTGTTTGACTTATTTCCTATTACGACTTGATTTAACAGAACAATGATAAAAACAAAGAAATCCTCTGAAACTAGATAACAGTTGGAAAGAAGACAAAGTTTATTAAAATTTTTTTCTTCGTGTAGCATCCATCATCACACTCTTAGGTTTGGACCACACCTTTTGAATTACCCTGTATATGGGTGGCAATTAGTTCTACGTAATATCTGTAGAACAGAACGCCTACTCATAAGGCGATTTAAGGCAAGTTGTTGCCCAGAGGTTTTAGGTTGGTCATGCACATCCAGGACTGCATCTAGAGAATTATTTGCACTTGTGGTAGATCTGGGTCTGTCAGGTATAGGACGAATTTTTACACAACCGGTTCTGACGTACTTCTATGTGTGTTTGCCTTCTATCACAATACGCAATCATCATAAGAATCCGTTTCTGCCAAATGGTCCATTTTTCAGAAAATTAAAATTTATTCACGACTTAATACCTATAACAATAGTAAGAAAACTAACAACACCATTTTATGGTTTTCTTGTCACCTACCCTTATTGACCGGCCTGGGCGGTCCAGTGATTACTGCACTTGCCTATAGATCCAAGGGACGCGGGTTTGAATCCGGCCGAGGGCGGAGACAATTGTCTAGCGTGGAACTGGTACTGGTCTGATACTATCCCACATTAGTCGGCCTCGGTGGTCTAGTGGTTAGCGCATTTGCCTTTAGATCCCGGGGGGGATTGGATCTATCTTAGAGAGACAAAATTCATAGTTAGGGTGTACAAAAGGCCAAATTTGGCCTCAGTGCAACGAGATGCTTGGATATCCACATCCTAGATTTTGCTCGATCAAACAACAACAACTGATTGTTGTTTGTTCTACGTTTGGTCAATGCTACGTTCCTAAATTTAAAGTACAGTAGTTAGAAAGAGAAAAAAATTAGCCTTACAATGAAGCGCGATACAGCCCACGCTGGTATTTAAAAAAAAATCAAAATAAAATATAAATAAAAAATAAATAAAAAATATTGACTGCCGAAGGAGAAAAGTACAATTTTGAAAGAGTAGATATGTTTGTCTGAGACCGCGGTGGTCGAGTGCGAGAACGCATTGGCCACTCGAGGTCGCTCCGTTGGGGCGATCGAATCCCGACTGGGGCGACCGCATTTGCTTAGTTAAGTTTAGGGTGCATGTTGCATGAATGGTTAGTATATAAGGGACGCCCGCACCCCCACGCCCCTAAGTAATATTTTTGTGAAAGTCCGGTTTCCCGGGGGGGGGGGGACGGTAGTATGAATGAGTGAAAAAAAAAGATATGTTTGTCTATCTAGGGCTGCAAATTGATGAAAACGGAAGTGAGGATCAAGAATTAAAAGCAAGAATTGTAGCCACTACTGAAATCCAAATTGGTGTCCAGAAATACTAAAACAAGGATATACAGGACAGTTCTGCGACCAACAGTAACGTATGCATGCGCGACCTGGGTCTTGAAATAATCGGAAAAAGACCTGTTGGATAGATGGGAGAGAAAGGTTTTGAGATCCATTTATGGTGGGACGAGAACAGAAGAAGTTTGGAAAAAAGACAAATAAGGAAATACAAGAATTACATAAGGAACGTATGGATATCGGTATATGGTAAATCACAAAGAACAAAGAAATGTCATGTAGAAGTAATTATGTAATTAGGTAAAAATAGTGTATAATGCCCAAGGCCTTCATGGCCTGTAGAGCAAAATAAATAAATAATACTAAGAAAATTTGTGAGAAATAAATCAATTAATGTTCAGAAACACTTTTATGAGAATGCCAAAAATAAATTGAAATTCTAATTAACAACCAAAATAAACCAAAATATGTTAAATGTGAAAACTTCAGGTATCAAAGTAAACGCTTAACATTCCACCCATTCAGGAAACCAATGATTCAAAAAGTCGCGAACAGGACGTGTAAATTGTGGCGGTGCGCCATCTTGTTGATACCAAACGGCACTATTTGGCACATCTGGATTCATCTTGGAAAACCGATTACCACTAAAATCTTGTCTCCGCATTTGTTTCCTAAAACGACTTTGTTTATCTTTCTCCGATACTAGGTACTAATACAATGTGGCAATAGTGTGTTTCTAAACATTTAATGATTTATTTCTCACAAATTTTCTTATACAAGGTGTCAACGTTTTTACACTGTCATTTAGAGTTTAGACAATTGAATGTACCCAAATTTGGAAATAATTAGGGGTTGCCATTTAAAACAAATTCTGATGACGTCATTGCTTCAACAAATGAATCTCGGAAAATGATTTTGATAGGCAATAGTGCATTTTTAAAAAAGAAATCCACCTGTTTCAGGATTTTTACAAAAAATCATTTGTTTCGGGTTTATTTGGCATGTTCCATACTTTTGATGCGCACGGTATAATTTAGACTTTACGTTGAAAATATGTTCCCGAGATTTGGATTTTGCCTTACTTTGAAAAAATGATTCTAACTGTGAAGGACGACATTTATCAAATAATTTGGCTGGAAAAAAGCCCAAACTTTTTACAAGCAATCAAAATTGCAATTATTTTTAAACGCATTTAACATTAAAATATATTTTTGTACATATGTAAATAGTTTCAAAAACAGAAGAGCTGTTTGGAAATTGTTACAAAATGGAACCCTGTGGAAGAGAACCTGAGGGTCTGTGTCCAGTCACGGCACAAGAAATGTTCAAACGCTAAATACAAAAAAAATTGCTGATGGGAAAACGAATATCTAGAAAAATGTTTTAAGGGGAATACCCTAACTATAATTTACACTTTAGCAACTTTTTAAAGTGAATCTTAATTTTGATTTTTTATACGAAAACATAAGAATCATTGTGAGAAGCCAAATCAATAAAAAAATAATTCAAGTATTTGGAAAATCATGTGAGCCGAACTGTACTTTGTCTGGTTTCTTATCGTGAACTTTTTGCGGGTTTTTTGCGTGAATTCGTCTATGATCCAGACAACAAAATACCTTGTTAAAGTGCACGTGTTCCTGGTCTCCTCCATTCCCACTCCAGCAGGACGACTTCGCTGAGTCAGAACCATCCAATGGCAGTCAAACTGACCCTTCCAGCGAATTTGTTTCAGAGAATGATGGTCGCTTTTCAGAAGAAAGCAGGAACTCGAAAGGAAGCGGTTTTCGCGTGTGTTCCCCGTGTTATTATGCAGAAATTAAAAAAATTCCGTGTGCAGCCGCGTATGTCTTTCCATTAACTCCGCGTTCCGTTTTTTAAAGTGTGATTCGTCCTTCGCGATTTTAATTTTCTGCAAGTGCCAAAATGCCAACAGTCGATCAGGTGAGCGTGTCTGTTGTTTTTGATAAGGCCTTTTTGTGTATGTCTTCCGCCATCGAGACTGCAGATTTGTTATACTGACACACATTGTTGGCTCTAAAAGTTAAATAATAAAATAACGCGAGTTAATTGTTGCATGCATTTTATGTAACAATGTTATTAGTCTCGCAACATTTCTTATAGAAACCGTGATTTCGATTCTATTTTTAATTAGTTTATTGGTGTAATCGTTGTAATGACGTTCAGTGTGAGGTTTGGGCTAGAAATTACAGTTGTTGCATCCGACAGTTCCTTGTTTGCTTAGTGTTTGTTACACTTTTGGGCAAATTAGATGTGAAAAATCAAAACAGCACGACGATCGCTTGCTTATAACAATTAAGAATCGCTATTCTGTTGGGTGATACTTTCCTGCATATTTTTGAATGGTTAGTAACATTTTATTTTTCATGTATAGTTTTAGATTTTGTTCTGTAATAATATTCGCATGTACATTGCTGCTACTTGTTCAATGCGGGTGTTCCCCGATTTTTCCATATGTACTGTTTACGCCGGTTTAGAAAATTAGATAAAATGCGAAAAGCCAACCAAACATTTTGAAAATTTGTATTTTGTAAATGTGATTAAAAACTGAAATCAATATGATTATTGTAGGTAAAGAATGGGTTTGGGTAGTGTAAATACACCCTCCCCCCTCCCGCAACAAATAATCGTGGAAGTATTTTTAACATTATATATTTAAATAATTATGAAATGCTTTGGAAAATTTGGCTATTATTATTTGACAACATTGTTGGAAAATATACATTTTTTAGTATCAAATCGCTCGGCACAAAAATTTTAAAAACGTTTAGGGGTTAATCTACCCCCCTCCTTATATTTTATATGTTGTCTACCAATCTTATTAATTTTTTCCCTTCCCTCCAATCGCTCTTTATCAATAAAGTCAACCTTTTGTTCCAGTTCAACATAATTTCTTAAAAATGTCTGCTTCTATATTCTACCATCTATTATTTTTTCGTGTTTTACCTGCACTTTTCTTCTAACCTCTATTTTCAAATCCTTATCTTGTCAGCCATCCTTAAAATTTTGCTATTTCTGATAGTATTGTACAGCTATGCGAATTTTTCTGCTCTTATATATCTATTTTGTTTTCTTCTATTTTCGCTATGTTTGTTTGTTCTCCTCTACTTCAACCTTTGATTTTTTCCCGCTTTTTCTGTAATTATTAATCTGTTTCCATTGATTACTCGCTTACTCTTCCCAATTTTATTCTTTAGTCCTTTGCACTATTAATTTTATGTACTTTCATCTACTAGTATGTTCCGCATCTTATGATTCCTTGTATGCCTTTTCTATCATATTCCTCCTATTTTGTACACACTTATTGTGCTTCCTGACCTTTTCCTCCACACCTACTAGTTTGTTTTCCTGCATAATTTGTGCACGTGATTCTGTCTGTATCTGTTTTTTTCCTTTATCTGTCTTGTGCGGTTCTTCCATTCCCTACTCCAACAAGGGCTCTCCTCCCCGTGTTTATTTTAACAATTTTAGTAGTTTTTCGCTCCGTTACTTGCTTCAACTTTATTATTAATCTTCTCTCTCTTTACTGTTTCCTTTCAGCGTCTTGTTTCCCTATTTATTGTTTCTATTTTTTTTCTTGCACGTATGCTGTAAATGGAAAAAGATCACACCCCGATGTTCTGCGTTCTGTTCTCCCCTATTGTTTTAATATTACTCTTCACATCCTTCACATCACATCTCTTAGTTGCTTGTTCAGTTTCCTATGGAGCCACCCCGTCGCTAACGTTTAAAATCTTACTGCTTGTATTATAATCTAAATTCACGAAATATGAATTATATGAAGAGAATTTAAAAGCTGGTTTAAAACGTTTTTATAGATATAAGGTTATTTTCTAATGTAATACTATACAGGGTGGTTCTAAACATCCGCGAAAAACTTTAACTGCGTATACCTAAGGTTATGTAATCCCTAAATCACCTCGTAAACTCTTTTCAAATTCGGTTACGGGGATATGGTACATCAAAGTTTTTTACATCAATTTATTTAAATGTAAATAACTTTCTGTTTCTTGTCCGATTGCGATGAACTTTGTTGTTTTGGATATCGAACAATCCAAGCTTAATTTCCAATAGCGAAAAATTTACAATTGCGTATAAAAAGTGGATGAAATCTGACCCAGCAGTGAGAAGTGGTTTATAAATGTGTAAATTGGGGTGTATCTTGAAAACGAGATGGTTAACCTAAGTTTTTTTTGCAGCTTCTGAATTAGTATTCTGTTTTATAAAAAATGGGTCTTCAGTTTTTTTAGTATATTTAATATTTAATAGAATTTCGAATAGAAATGATAATTTACATCCATACACGTAATTTCCAAATTTTTAAACCAAAGGTTTCACTGCTGGGTCAGATGTCGTCCACATTTCACACTTGTATATTTTTGAATGGAAATTAAGGTTGGACTGTTAGCTTTCTACAACAACAAAGTTTATCAAAATCGGAGAAGAACCAAAAAAGTAATTTACATTTTAGTCCCAAATCCCCGTATTGGCACTGAATTTTAAAAACAATTACTGGGTGCTTTACATAGGTAGTTTACATAACTTCAGCTATACGTAGTTAAAATTTTTCACAAATGTTTAGAATCACCCTGTATATGTAGAAACATATACGAATTTTTACAGCATTGCCGCATTTCACTTCTTATTGGCCAATATTTCCTATCTTGCCAGTAATTTCCTTTTAGATTTTGCTTTCTCCTATTTTCTTCTATTTTTTCTTTCCATTTAACCCTTGGCCTTCTTCTTCTTCATCGTTGGGGCTCATTCATATATCCGTTGGGGCCATCTCTGTTCTTGCATTCTTCTTACATGTCCATACCAACCGGCGCAATTCTTGCGATATATAACTTTTTTAACTTTTACTCTACTTACACGATCCTTGTACAAATGTTTTATTGCGTTTGTGTAGCTTCTATTAATATGGCTGTTCTCCCAAAGTCTCTTTATAGGGACACTATCGTAGGCTTTCTTTATATCTATGAACACAACGTGCGCTTCTTTATTATAACCTATGGATTTTTCTGTCAGTGGCGCCATGGTAAAAATGTTGTCCATGCAAGACTTTATCATCCTAAAGTCACTTTGTTTCTTCCCCTCTTCATTTCTCTCTCCTACATTATTTTAGTTACTGGCCTATACTGTAGTTCAACTGAACATGTTAGGCTTATCCCCCTGTAGTTGTTGTAGTCAAATGTTTCTCCTCTTCTTCATTTCTCTCTCCAACCTTATTTTAATTACTGGCCTATACAGTGGCTCAATTGAACATGTTACGCTTATCGCCCTGTAGTTGCTGTAGTCAAATGTTTCTCCTCCTCTTCATATTTCTCTCCAACCTTATTTTAATTACTGACCTATACAGTAGTTCAATTGAATATGTTACGCTTATCCCCTTTAGTTGCTGTAGTCGAATGTTTCTCTTCCTCTTCATTTTTCTCTCCAACCTTATTTTAATTACTGGCCTATACAGTAGTACAATTGAACACGTCACGCGTATCCCCCTGTAGTTGCTGCAGTCAAATTTGTTTTCTTTCTTATATATTGAAGCCACGTCCGCAGTTTTTCATTCCTTGGGAATGTCGGCTCCCTATAGGCGCTTTATTAAATATTCTTTTAACACTTCCAAGGCAACATCTGGAGCATACTTGACCAATTGGACAGCATTACGGGTCGGGTGATTTTTATATTTTTCATACTTATTAGTGTTTCCTAATTCCTGTCGCACTAACCTCATATTTCTCATTCTTCAACTCTATAATAATATATTCTATTTATTTATATTCATTAGATTTTCATGTAACAGGTTTTCCTAGTACTCATTTATCTAAAAATATTGGTTGTATCATTTGCGTTACATGTTTCTTCAGTACTCTCCAAACTTCATTCGATCTCATATCGAAATCTTTCAGTTTCTGTACATTTGTCTTCCCATTCCGTATTTTTTAATTTTATCAGTTTATCTTCATTTCCCTGCTCCATCTGATGTATTATTTTCAATCTTCTCCATCTTGCGATAGTAACCATTTTTCATACGCTAACATTTCAATTGGAAATTAAGGTGGGACTGTTAACTATCCAAAACAACGAAATTTATGAAAATAGGACAAGAAACAAAAAAGGCATTTACATTTTAGTGAATTGGTGTAAAGAAACTTTGAAGCTCTTTATATCCATGTACTAGGTGATTTAGGGGTTAAATAACCTCAGTTATACGTAGTTAAGGTTTTTCGCACATGTTTAGAATCACTTGTACCAGAAAAAAAAAGGAATGATTTACTACTGCGATTTGATTGGGAAATATTAATATTTTATGAATTCTTCTGGTCTAATTGCGTTAAATCTTTTTATTGGAACTTTGTTGTCTATCGGGCATTGTTTTTATTTGCCAACTTCGAACCCTAGGCAAGTGCGAATAGCAAATCATTAATTAGCAATTTTAGCCTAGCGGTATTTGATAAATAATGATCGCGGTTCAAGTATTTCAATTAAGAGCATATGATATGGTCAGTGACCGCGTTAACTTTTCGAAAATAATAGGCTTTTACTTACTAACACTAAAATTCAGCCACACCGCATATTTATTTAACTAACTGTTATACCAATTAAGAGTGCTTGATTTGTGCGATGAATTAAATTTATGCGAAATCCACGCTACAACTCGAAAATTGGAAGAGGGGCACATTTTTGCTCTCAGACGTAAGCAATTGTTGTAATTGTTGGTGCATTTTAGTTAAAGTCGACTGTGTTGGTGAGTGTTAAAAATTATTAGAGGAATTTATTTAAACTATTACATGGGTGTAGACAAGTTGATTGCTTTTAATAAATAATAGTTATTAATAAATATTATAATGTTTGTAGGAATATAAGATGTTAAACAGAGTGATACAACAGTCTGACTCCTTTTTCAATACAGGGGAAATTTTGTATGGGTTATATTGCAATGCCTAACAAGTAAGTTTGAAATTTTCTTTTTTAAATGAGGATGCTGTTCTAATTACTCTAGCATCAGAAATGCCATTACCTAAATTACAAAAATAGTACTTTATTCTACAAGTCCATGGTACGGCTGATATTTGTTGCTTTTTTAAATTTTTAGTTGAGAAAAAGATCTTTATGGGAATCTGTGTCTGTTCCAATTCAAACATCAAGGTTTTAATCCAGTGGAGATATAATAAACGTTTATTAATAATTAAGTACCGGTGCTTGCATACAATAAACAAAAGCAAGAAACAACAGTGTGGTTCTACATCCTACCGTTTTAGTCTGAACCGACAGACATATAAACAAAAGCACGTGCTGAAACTGATACTATGTTATATATTATCTTATCACTTCATAAAGTTGCCGACAAAATCAGGTACAAATTAAAAATAAACAGAATTTTCAACGAAGCCGTTATGGGTCATCAGAACAGCCATCGTTTGTCGGTCGATTATCATGAGCCATCCTGGTGAATGCGCATATCCGTCAAAATATGCATTTGATTTGCGACATGAAATTTGGCCTGCGTTTTGGGCATACTATAGTTCCGCTATGAGTAAGAAAATCAATCATAAGAAAAATTATACTCAATTGTTTTCATTAATTTTTCGTTAAAACGAAAATTGTGATTTATTATCCTGCATTCTTGATCAAAATCTAGCAAAATCTCCCCATATAAACATAGGGAAGAAAAATCGAGCTTAATACGCTTAATAAATGTCTATCTGCACCCCTTTTAGCTAAAAGATGCGGCTATTTGGCAAAGAGACAGATATTGAACGAGACCGGGATATAATCATACCAGACGGGAATAATTGTGTTTCACATTACATTATCTTAGTCATGTACTGCTGTGTTATTAACAAAACTACTCGTTTTAAAGACTTCGACCCAATTCGGGCATTTTTGAAATAAGCAGGATGTTATCCCAATTTTTTGTTCGCGCAAAGTCTCTTTGAAATGGCCAAAATAGTTGCTAAATTACACCTGGGATTTGTATAACCAAACTCTAAAGTCTAAAGTGACGAGTTTCTTGTTTTGTTTAGGAAGGACCACTGAAGCAGCTCGTGGGGATAACATACAACCCCGTTGAAAAAAAAATAAAATAAATATAAAAATTCATGTAACATAAATTGTTTAGGAATCCTAACCTGACAGAAAACCGCCTATTTACATAGAATTCTTTCTTAATTTTACAATGAAAATGTAATGTTTTAATTCTTTCTAATTGCTGTTATTTTCCTGATTCCTCTCAAATGAGTAGCAATCCAGACACTACCTTTCAATCAAATAATCTTCCTCAATTAGAATAACTATAGATGAAAATATAATAAATTTAATGTTGTATATTATACACCCGAACGTTTCCTTTTTTCCTCTTTCTTCTCTTACAATGTGAGAGATTATTAATAAAATGGGTATTGATTTTTACGATTTATTGAAAAAATTAATATTTCCGAATTCCTTTAAAAACCCTGATATCTTTATTATTTATACGGTTTGTATTGTTTATTTCTTATTTTTCTTGAGTTTCTTATGTCAGTGTTTGTAGAAAGACAAAATTAAAGCGAATAAGTAAATAAATGCAAATAATGTATAAAAAAATATATATAAACCAGCCTGAATCCAGATACTAAGAATCGAACTTGTGATTTGAACGGTAGGGGGAGACGGTTGTCAACAAAAGAAATAGAATTTACTGAAATCAATTTGAATTTTTAGTAATTTATTATTTAGCGAAGAAACGGTAAAAAAATCGGATCAAGTTTTTTAAGTTTTAAAATTAATAAAATAAAGAGAAGAACCATTAATTTTCATCTCATTAATAGTGTTTTTATTGGTTATTTCAAGTAAAACAATATTTATGGCGGGCAATTCTAATCATACAAATTATTATAATAAAGAAAATTTTTAAATTTAGCCAACAAGTAGAATAATTAGAAAAATTGATGAAATTATAATGAATCTGGAAACGTTAGTAATTATTATGGAGACAATGAGAGGAAGAAGAAGCGTGAGGATTACGCTGAGGAACAATTTTAGTTATTACTTCAGAAGTTTTATTCTTTGTATCATTTTTCTAAGGTTTCTTTCATGGAAGCCTCGGATTCAGGCTGGTTTATATATATTTTTTATACATTATTTAGATCTTTTAGTTAAAGCAGCAAAATAAAACTTATATTACTAATCAGATAACTTAAGCAATTGCTTCTACAGTATCCTTTTATTAATTATCTTAGCTTCTACGCCAAAAATTAATCCAACATCGAGGTCGCAAACTGTCTTTTCAATAAGAACTCTAAAGAAAAATTACACCATCATCTTTATTAAAGAAGGAAGACAAACAAAATAACGTGTAGGAAAAATTGAAAAGAAATAAAGACAACCTTAAAAAAAAAATAGATGCAGCTTATGAAAAAGAAGAGGTGGGTTACAATGTAATTATTTATGGTTTATTCAGGTTTCTGTTCAAGAATATTTTTGTTATCGAATTTGTGTTTATTGATTGGTAAAGTTGGCTAAGATAAAAGATTTTTTTGTGTTTTAAGGATTAGAACTAGGTTAATTCTAATTACGGTGTAAAGCAAAGAATAGTAATAGGATTAAGGAGCATAATGAGATGAAAATTAAGATTCTTCCCTTTATTTTCTTCCAATTTCTAGTTTTCCGTACTGTACACATAGATAACGTGTAGATCTCGTGAAAAAATGGATTTTAATGTCTGTGGTGGGCATGTACGAGGTGTGGCTATAAAATAACGAGACTGGTGCTGTAAAACTTTTTATTTTAAATTTATACATTTTTAATTAATATCCCCTTCAACAGATACCCCTCCTCTATCTCTACACCGCTCCATGCGAATTTTCCATTGTTGAAAACAGTGCTGGAAGTCTTCTTCTGTGAGCTCGTTCATGACGCGTGCCAATTTTTGTTTCACAGCTTCAACGGTCTCAAATATTATTCATTTTAATGCAGATTTGATTCATACCATGTTATAACTCTTTCCAAGTAGTTTGGGTCATTTAAAGTGTCGGTACAAATATTTTCACGGGCTTCTTTTTGTTCGATTGCGAGAATTTTCGGCACCATTTTCACACACACTTTTTGCATGTTAAAACTACAATGTAAAATTTGCCTTACGCATTCTTTGTCAATTCTTACAGTTTCAGCAATCGCACTAATAGTTAATCGACCGTCAGATCGGATCAGATTACCGATTTTTTCAATATTTTTATCCGTTTTTGACATGGAAGGGCGTTCCGGGTGTGCGTCATTTTCAACGTCTTCTCGGCCATCTTTGAAACGCTTAAACCACTCAAAAATCCGTGCACGTGATAAACATTAATTGCCATATACTTCTTTTAATAAAAGATAAGTTTCAGTAGCGGTTTTTCCAAGTTTCATATGAAATTTCACGACAATTCATCCCTCTATTAAAACACTTATCATTTATCCGGCAAAACAAAAAAAATAGAACTAAAGGTGGGTTTACACATGCTTGGATTTAGTGGCGCCAGTGGAAACTGGCGCGCCAGTAAAATAAAATTGCGTGTGTAAACACCAACTTGCATTGAAATAATGCACGAGTCTTATTTGCACGTCTAAACATGAAATTGTACATCGCTTCGCCAGTTATCAGTTCATTATTTGATTTTGCGAAGGTTAAATCGGTGTATTAAAATGAGTAAAAAGTGGAGTGCTGAATTGACAATTAAATTTTTAGGATGCTATGAAAATCATCCCTGCTTATGGGGTGTGCATAGTTTATGACATTTCTTTTTCTCCAATTCATTAATTTTCTTCTGCACTAACAACCTTACCACTATTCTACAGGCACTCCGAAGTTCAGTCGACATGTTTACAAACCTTAGAGAACTCCTTTACTGCCCGACAACGGTTCAATAATGAAACTGGCCCGCCAAAAATCTGTATTTTTGTCAGGTAGTGTAAACCTTTACTGACAAAAGGACTGGCGAAGCTACTGGCGCCACTAAATCCATGCATGTGTAAACCCACCTTTATACAAACGAAGGTCACGACCAAACTAATAGCATACAGACACGGAAGGGGCGGCAAACAAAAGAGAAGGCTTCACGGTATGTAGCTGTTGACCATACGACTTTGGCGCATGTGCATTTCGTCTGTAGTAGCATCAGTCTCGCTATTTTACAGCCACACCTCGTATGTAAGTGTATCTACGTGAGTGTTGTTTCTTTGATAGAGCGAGATCTAGGACGCGGTTTTCCGTGCATCTGTAGTTATGCACTGCAGCCATCACTGACTTATTGTACTGTATGTACACTATGAATTTTGCCTAACTGGGGTACTTCCAACCCCAGTAGCGATTTTTAACGTGTCACACATCGCAGTGGCACAGGGACCTACGGCTTTACATCCGACATTTTCATATTTTCCCCGCCAGAAAAATGTTGGTTGGGTTCGAACCCGCGTTCCTTGGATCTGTAGGCAAGTGCGCTAACCACTAGGCTACCGAGGCCGATGTACGTGGTTGTGGTCCTCAATATCTCCGAAAGCTTCTACGTCATTTACTCGCCACCATTTGCTCACCACCCATTGCTCGTCACCGCTGGCTCGTTGCCGTTAGCTCGCTACCGATAGCTCACTGGGAAAGATGCTCACCATCCGTTTGCTCGACAGCCGACTTGTTTCCACTACTAAGTATAACTACACTAACGCAGAAAAATCAGTTGTTATTTTGTTACACCTTTGTTTGTAACATAAATTAGCCTATCTTTTGCTTCATAATTCAATTCTTTACTTATATTTTCAGATACCAGATTAATAGTTTCTAATATTTCAAGGAAATATACGTTTATACACCAAAATTCAAAAAATGTGTATCTACTCGTGTACGTGTATTTGTGTATTCTATAATTTAGAGGCACATTAAAAATTTATCAAATTCAATAAGCTTCTGATCAAATTTTGGAACTTGAAGCGGATGTTATATATGTTCTTTTTAACAACTCGCAATTTTGATGTTGAAACACAAAAACAAATCAAATATATTTTTTGCTAAACTCTCTAACTTGAAATGTAAGAACGATACGATTTTTTTGAAAGTTCCTGGTACTTTTTATTAATTATAATTAGTAATGCGCAAATAATCGATGTTTCTTTTATATACACGATGTAACAATACCTTGACTAATAGAAATCATGGTTATTTTACATAACCTAACTATTAAGTATAATCACAAATAAATTTATTATTTTTTACTATGAAGTAGTCTCAGTGGATCACTGTTTAGTAAAATTTTTGGATAACTTAAATGCTGTTTCTTTATCAATAGTGCAATTTTAATGATATTTTGGGAAAAAAGCAAATGTTATCATACACGAACAACAAAAACAGGCAATCCTACTTTGAGTATCAACACTCCTTATAGAAATAGAAGATTTTGAGAATTACCAACAGCATATACTAAATACGTATAGATAATATTTTATTTTAAGAATAAATTGCTTGCCGAGCAACTGTCCGGCGAGCCATCGGCGTGGTGAGCAAATAATTGTCGAGTATAGAGACCGGCGTGCAAATGAGCGGTCATCCTTTCCCTTTGAAACGGCTGTGTCGATTTTGATGAAACCTGGAGGCTTAGATACTAAAAAAATATCGTGAGAATTTGTTTATGCTCTGCGCACCAATTTTTTGTAGAACTTCCATTTTTAAAATTAGAATATTAGGCCTGTATGACACGGCACAAAATTTTGTTCAAGGTGTTTTTACCAAATTCTGTATTGTGTTATAAAGCAAAGCTTTGTTCAAAATCTTGTACAAATTTCTGTAGATTCGTGTTCTAAAACCTACAGAATTTTGTACAAAATCGGCTTCGCATCGATGCGCAAACGAGGAATTTTTAGTATTAACAATAACAGAGGGCGGAGAAGAATATGTTTACCACGTGTTTACCCCTCCTGCCGACACTCCGCGCACTTTCTCTTATCTCGCTCGCGTTCTTTATTGCTGCAGCTTGTTTGCTTTGTCGTGCGTTCATGTAAAATAAATATATTAAAGCGCTTTGAACGTATGCATTAACCTAGTATTATAAAATCTTGTTAGAATTCTACTTTATCGACAGTAACATGATTATTTTGGCAGTTTTCTCACAGATGTCAACGTAATTTGCACCTATTTGCGCATGCTCACAGATTTTGTCAAACTTCTGTTCCATGTAATACATGTTTTGCAGAATTTTGTACAAACTTATGTTCAAAATTTTGTATAAAATTTTGAACAACATTTTGTACAAATTACTGAAACGACACAAATTTAAAAAAAATTAATATTCGCTTGAAATAATACTCGAAAACGGCAACGATTTACCAGCTAAAATTTTTTTTGTTTGATGTCAATTACGAAGGAAACTGCAGTACTCATATTTTTTCAATGGAAATGAATAATGTAATTTTAATATAAAAATAAATGGTAGATACATAACATAAAAACATAAACAGATTAATTTTATTTTTTCATTTGAGGTTTTTGTTAGCTGCATGGCCTGTGTAGAAAAAATACATGCAAGGACGTGTAACACATATGTGGGACCACAAACCAAAACGACCATATTTCGAGAAATATAAGAAATAACCTCACCTCAAATAATATTTTATTTTTATTTACAATATCACTAGGAAACATAATCCACAAAAAAAAGGTTTGGCCGAGGGGACCCAGTTTATTACCACCTGGTGGTGGCAGTGAATGTGTTAAAGAGATTTTCTCGCTGAGGTCTTGTAGGGATTTTTAAACATTTTAAGTTTATGCCCTGTAATTCAAAACAGCGAATCCAATTAACTAAACTTTTTTAAGATATTTAATACCCTTTGTTTTAGAATTATAGTGTGTACATAAATTGTGGTAATAAAACCATTGTACACATAGCGTGCTGGGAAATCGTTAGAATTTTCAGTAATTATAATTTTTTTCAAAATTGATTTTAATGTTTTTAATCAGTTTGATGATTGTGTAAAAGGTATAGAAACGTAAACTAATTACACCTTATTTTTGCATTATTTTTGATAATATTTTATTGTCAATTTTTATATCTTTTATTTATTATTATAAGGGCGGGGACGGCTCGACGGTAGAAGAGCCAAGCTTTGGATGTCATAGTCCAAACATTTCCCGGTTCAAATCTTTCCAGGGTCGGAAATTTTTCTAATTCCTTGGGTGAACGGTACTGGGTCCCGGTTTCCATTTGCCATTGGGAATCAAATTTTGCACTCCTTGTGTCACGATCGCATTAGAGGAGTAACAACATCATATACACAAAAAATACACCACACTCCAGCAGGTTAAGCATGGTTACGCACCAACACGGTAACCCGCAGGGTCGGGCCCTGTTGTGCATTGCACAAACTAACTTAGCCTTGTTTCACACCAAAAGCGATGGGCCTCTATGGCCTGTGAAAGCTTCATAATAATAATAATTTATTATTATTATTATTATTATAATTGGATAAGTTGCTTTAAAAAACTATACGCAGGAAGATCACCTATTACCGCAGATACAGTGACAATAAGTAACATTAATTTAGTTTATTTTGAACTACTTCTGTCAATGTTTATAAGTGACGTTATATTGGTATACCCGTTACTTTGCTAATATTTAATAAGCGTCGGTCTGTTTCTGCTACTTAAGTTTAATATCGATGTCCAGGGATGCAAGTCCACCACTACAAAATGTTGTTTATTGTTCGGATTAACATTTTTTTAATTGCCCTACATTTTCTTTTTTAATAACCATTTGTTTATCTTGAATACGTAATCAACGTGCTTGATTTTCAGGTAGTATCACCGCTAGTTGGCGACATTTTAACCACAGGACTCTCCTCTCCTTTGGCCATTCTTCAAAAACACTCAATAAATGCCTTATTACGCCATCCAGAACTTTTAAACGAAACCGCGACAAAAGGTCAGTACTGTTTTTTTTCATCAGAATGAAGTGTTTCCTGGCAAATTTAGCAGGCGAAAATTAGAAAATTTTATAGGTGCCGGGGCAATTTTTGCGATTTGTGCCTAAAATCTGAGTATTTTTGCGATTGTTCCTGTTTCAAATCTTATAATAAAATGGATACAACCGTGTTATAGCATAATAAGCATCCGGCAGTTTGTCCTGCATATGCAAAGAGTTCGGAATTATCTACTCGATTTTTGCAAATTTCGTTTTGTTTGTAAAAAGTTTCGCTTTAAAACGTAATGCCATAATTTGCCATAATCATGTGCATTCGGTCTTCATTCCTCTTATATCGGCGTACATGTACGGATTTTAGCCTAACGACAGTTGCAGACAGGGCCGGACTTAAGACGAGTGAAACTAAACTGTTTTTGAGGCCCTTTTTGGAGTAAACCGTTATTCGAGTTTGTAGCTGCAATAGAAATTTAACAAAATTAAAATACATTTGAATTCATCTTTTTTATCCGCTTAAAATATCTAAAAACACGAACACATACTTTTATTTTTTTTAGAAAGATATAAATGACAATTAACCGGCCAGGAAAAAAAGTTTAATTAAACACAGCAAATATTCTAAGTAATGAAACAGAAATATTATGAAATTAAAAAGCTAAACAAAAAAATATATGAAAATGTTTTCTTTCGCGATTTTTGTAAAGCTATTAAATTTTCTAATTGTAGACTTTTAAGTTTCATGCTTTCCATATACAGGGAATTTTTCTTTTTAGTATACATTGCCTATGTATACTTGTAAAAAGAACGCATCAATTACACCTATTATGTAGGCAACCAACCATACAAACAACTAAATCATGCTGTGACCAAAACAGTCAAATTAATTCAATTTTAAAAAATAAAATTAGTCTTTATTTAGTGTCTTCTTGCGTTTTTTTATGCAACCATGCACAGTAAAGACGAAAAAGTGGAAATTCTAATGTGGTATCAGGATGGTAACAGCTTAAAAACTGGGAGAGACTTATTTTCACTAAAATATCCAGAAAGACCTATTCCTTGTATTCGAACCATACAAACAATTGTTAGAAAATTTAAATCAGAGGGATGCGTAATAAATTCCCATAAAATAAGAACTAAAAGTAATCACATTTTAACCGAAGAAATGACATTAAATATTTTAACCTACGTTGAAGAAATCATAATTAATAGTTATAACAAAAAATAGTAATTAAAAAAAATTCGCGATGGCCGGGAATGGAACCCGGATCAACTGCTTGGAAGGCACCTATGCTGACCATTACACCACTTTGCCGCTGAAGTATTTTTGTTATACAAAGGAAGTACAATGTTCACGGACCTTACAGAAACATCACCCTGTCGATTTTTGTATTTAAAAAAGAAGTCATCATTTGCGTTCTATATACAGGGTGAAATACTTTTTTAATATAAACACTGCATCGACATAACCTTCATACTCAAATAATTCACAACTACAGTGACGTTTACTTCTGTTTTTTAGTTGTCGGTATAGTTGGTTGTCTACATAATAGCCGTAATTGACGCGTTCTTTTTAAAAAATATACATAGGCAATGTATAATAAAAAGAAAAGTTCCCTGTATATCCAAGGTGCTTAGGTATTTGTATGTTGGGATGCAGTTTTACGGTAAAAATTTCGGACTAACCTTCTAAATGGGAGAGACGGCGGACTCTCTCCATTGCAATGTAAAATTAAATGAATTCAATGTGCCAAATACATCAAAACACACATAAATTAGGCTCACACCTTGTATTCCCACCAAAAACAGTTTTTTCCATTAATGCAGTACCAGAATTCATTACGTAAAGTGCCGAAAAGGGGATCTTATCATATCTATTTTTTTGGTTTATAATGAAAGAGGAAAATCTTTACTTCTTGGTGTAAAAAACTATAATCCACGATACACATGTTTATGTTGCTCAGCCATGTATATATGGAGGTGCGGTATTACATTTCATGCCCACCTTGTATATGAAAAAGCCGGTGGTCTCTTTATCGCAAAATGTAAAGTAAAATAAACTAGTAAACAAAAATAATAAACTTAAAGTATTGCCTACATAATACATTACATATAAATGAGACGCACACCTTGCATATCTATCAATATTTTCGTTTATTCCTAATAATTGAAGTATTGAAAATTATGATATTAAGTTGATTTTAAGATGATTTCTAAAATTTATAAATTACTTCTCGTTGGAGAATTTTTGTTGCATCCTGTATACAAATCAAAATATTTCAGTCGATTAATAAATACAGATGGTTTACAAAATCAAATAACAACAGCGTGCATCTGCAGGCCTTGATCAAATAACACGTGAATTTGTGTTTATCGTAAAGTTTTTATTCGCAATATGATCGAAGGTTGTAGGTCCGTCTTATTTGAAATAAAATAAAACATAACACGATCAACAGACGCAACTAAGCGGTGTTGACTTAAAAGTCAGCATTTTAAAACTTAACTCCGATTTTAAACAATTTTATTGTGCAGAAAGTGGAATTAAAAGTTATTTTATAATCATGGCAGGTGAAACAATGTCGATAACTGATTTATTTGGCCTGAACTCTCCACGAGGTTTGTTGGGAAGCTCCTTCGGCTCTTCCGCCTCCGGACTTTACACCCCGCCGGCGTCTTCGGCCAATTTGCAGCAGGTGAGTCGCTAGTTATCATTTAACGAAAGGGGTACCTTATCAGGTGGCATTTTTGCGGGTTTTTTTATTGTTTTTTTGTTTGGATGAATTGACGTATATCCAAAGCTTGGCTGGGGGTTTCTACGCATACATTTTTCTAAATTTTGGGATTTTTCCGTCCATTTTTGTCGTGTTTAAACAATTGAAACTGTTTATCAATACAAGTTTTTGTTTCAAGGCGATTTCGGCGATAAAAGCGGGAAATTTAATATTGACATGTGCCATCTGTCGCCGGTTGAACGAAGTTTCTCGGTTATTTAAATCTGGCCTAAAACATTTTGGACTGAACTGAAATCGGATTTGAATTAAAATCTTTAAATAAGTTTCGATTATTGTTATTATTTTAAAATAAATTATTTTGAACAAGTGCGGAATTGTTTGGAAGCAAGTTAATTTTATTTGGGTTAGAAATTGATGGGGAAGTTTGCCAGTTGCAGCCCCATTACCACTTTAGACGCCCCATTGACTATTATTGCTCCTGGCAGCGTTTTAACCCCCGCATTTATTGTGATCTATTGTGTTTTATATGAGATTTAGCTTCATTTTGTTTGTGTTATTTCAGGGGCGGATTAAGAAATTTGTAATTATACAAAAAAGGTGTAAATGGGTGAAATGTGCGAACTTTAGTGTCTTTATCTTGTTTCTTGTTCGAAAAGCACAAATTTCTTTTAGTCTTATACCTACATTTTTTAAATTTCAGCGCTTTAGCACAGTTTCAAATTCTTTTTAAATAGTTGTTCGTTCTAAATTATTTAATGGAATTAGTTTAGTTGAACATTAATTTAATTTCGAAGTGAGTACAACAGTATGCTCTAAAGAATTCCATTTTTCGAACCAATTAATCATTCTTAAGGCTTGTGAAATATTTTACTAACGATTAATTTTTATCGAATTCCTCCACTTAATAGGTAAAACGTTGTAAAACTGCAGGAACTTACTTTGTCTTTGATAAAATAGTAAAATTACTAGGCAGTGGTACTGCAAAAAATTGCTCTTTTAATTATTTTATGCTTTCAGAATAATATAATATGGAATTTCTTTTATTAAAGAACAATTTAATTACAAAGCATCGTTTTTTGAATTCCCTCTTACATTTCTGTAAATGTAAGAATTAATAAAATTTGTAATTATTACAATTATCTCCGAGCGTAGATACAATAGTAGAATTTCTAAATTGTACTGGAAAGAATTTCTTTCTTAATTTCATATTTGTGCCTAGAAATTATGATGAAATAGTTTCAATTAAAGATTACTTTGATTGTAAAAAATATTTTATTATTATCTGTGACACCGCTTCCTTTTAAAAGTAAAAAAGTACAATTCCTATACTGCCCACCATTTAAAAAGTTTCCAGAATTTCGGGAATTCCCTAGTTATAGTCAAACACTTTTAAGCTACCAAAAACAATGAACTATTCCAGTTGAACTTCGACGATCCCAAACTAGCGCCAGGATCTTTGAATGGATTTGCAGCGGCTGCTGCTACAGTGAAAGGTCTGCCCAGTAACGTTGCCAACATGTCGCTAAATGGATCTGCTCTCTCGTCTCAGGGCATTCTTAGCAACCGTACGCTGCGCAGCACTTCTCTCAGGTAAATTGACTAGGTTTCTTTTGTTTTAGATGATTGTATAGAAAATTTGTATTTCTAGTGATAGCAGCGGCAGCAACAGCCCCATTGTTGGTGATTCATCCCTCATGGGGAATTTGAGTTCTCGTGCAGACACTCCAGAAAATTCTGACAGTGCCATTTCTACCCCTGACGGCAGCCTCGCTGAAATAATGGTAAGAAATTCTTTGTTGTTTAAAAGAGTGCAATATTGGTGGGGTTCACTGTTCAGATCCCCACACGTAAAAATAATGGAGTTGTTAGCCACGTGTTAAATTTGTAAAGAACTTATTTGTTAGTGTATTTGATTGAAATGGCAAGGCAGATTTAACCGTTTCAAGTAGTTTAACAATTAATTGCAGCAAGCACTAAATGAAAGATATGTATGTATGTATATGTAAGATAGGTATGTGGAAAGACAAAACATGAATAATGGTGGAAAATGAAAGAATAAAGGAAATAAACGAGTTCTGCTACCTGGGCAGTATTGTAGCGGATGACACAAAATGCAAAACGGAATAAATAACAGAACTCTACTGGCAAGGAAGGCTTTCTATAAAATAAAACATCTGCTTACATCAAATAATATACCATTAAACTGGGGAATACCACTATTAAAAACTGGAGCACTGCTTTATATGGATGCGAGAGCTGGACCATAGGAACATCTGAAAAGAGAAAACTTGAACAGCTGCAGATGTGATGGTCAAAGTCACGAACGAGGGAGTTCTAGGAAGAATACGACAGGAAAGAAGTCTATAGAGGCAGACAATGAAAAGACGGTGTGGTTTAATGCAACGTTTAGCTGAGGATCGGCAGCAGTGGAAGTCTGCAGCAAATCAATGGAACTGATTGAGGACTAAGAAAAAGAAGAACTATTCATTGCTAGTAATGAAAATACAACCAAATACAAGAATAATAAACTCAGAAACCATACATTGTTGAAACAAACCTATAATACATAAATATTTTATTGCCATAGTTTTGGTGACATATAAATAGCAATTTATACAGAGTGTTAATGAATTGCAGGAACAAACTTCTGGGGCTTAAAGTATACATGAAAACAAACATTTTTTGTTAATAAATGTATGGTCAAAAGTGTTTCCTTTCAGGGATAGAGGAGCTTCTCAACGATTCGTTAAGAAGCGCCTAAATGTAGGCAACTCAATTTACTACCTACTATTTGTTTCCGTAACAACGGAAATTAATGTAGGATAAATCTTCTTTAGAAAGTGGGAATGTTGAATTGTAGGGAAATCTTCTACCCCTTGTTGCATTAGATTTTTCAGTAGGTAATAATTAGAGCAAGGGTGTGGGGTGGGTGGTTGACCTCAGAAAAGTCACATTCATAAATGAAGCTTCCTGTAACCTCGGACTTGTCCGAAGAGGAGTTGCCATGAAGCAGTAGGGTTCTAGCAGTTTTTTTTCCCGCGAGTTTTCTTGCTATATATACAGGGTGAGTTTTTCCCGATGTTTAGCATGGGGATCTCGGAAACTAGCCGAGATAGAGAGACGATTAAATGGGGAAAGAATTGCAGTTTTAGGAGCTCAATTTAATGAGCTTTTTGTTTTTTGGAAAAAATGCATGGCTAACTAGATATCTCGCAAAAATAATTTTTTTGTTATTTCGTTTGGTGCCTATGGCTCTGTTATTATTGACTTTAGAAAAAATGTGTAAAGGAAAAAGTTGTAGGTAATTATGTGCTTAATAATATAGTCTAACCGAATTTTTTATTTAAGCTATAATTTTTGAGTTGTGACACAAACTTATGTTTTTTCTAATGAAAACCATAGTCGGCCATGACTTTATAAAAAAGGCCCCTTTTCAACGATTCTAATGATATACCACTTGAGATAGTTATTTTTATAAATAAATAAATTATGGCCATTTTTTCTTTTTATTTTCGAACTGTTCAAGTAGTACGCTATGGAAACAATTGATAGATGCACATGGTGTTTAATAATAAAATTCAAGTTAGTTATTAAAATTTTTCTTTTAATTTTGAAATTATAAACGTAATTATTTTGGGGTGAAATGTTTATTTCCGTTGGAGTTACAATTTTAAATAAAAATAATTTCTGAGAAACTAATAAACAGAGAATGACAAACGATACATTAAGAAACAATAAAGGAAATTAGGATATAAATAAAGTAGTACCAAAACAACGTAATTAAAGTAAGTAAAGCATTTAAGACACGTGCTAATCGTTTACCTCTGCCTCTTCATTAATGCCTCTTGCAGTACTATTTGGTTTACAGAAAGAACTGGCGACGATCAAAATACCGTTCGCAATACTGTTGTGCAGCTTGTACGGCATTTTTATGGCACAAAATGTAACACTCCATCATATAATTAAGTAGGGAAAGTTGCAGCTAATTAAAAACGTAGATCCCAGTAAATAAACGTATAATATATTTCGATTCGATCGAATCTTCTTCAGATACAAAGA